>VZQC01010352.1:2837306-3013201 GCA_009823505.1 Rhizomys pruinosus | reverse complement strand
AAAAAAAAAAAAAAAAAACCAGTTCTATGCAGAGAATTTACCACTTGTATAAAATCCTCTATTTACTTCAAAATGTCTGAATTCAAAGGCCTCCACTGCATAGGCAAAGTTCTGTATACAATCTGCATTTCCCCCTCCTGTAAGCACAAAATTTCACTGTGTGCCAGACACACCTCCTCCTGGCTAGGTCTGTACCTAGCCAGGAGAAGGTGTTTCTGGCCTTGATTTAAACTGAAGTCACAAAGTACACACACCCTTTATGTGCAAAACCCTGAAAACAATGGCATCAGCTCACAAAGAATAAATCTGAATAATTTCAAATGCCTTGAGGGTATAGAAAAACACTCAGGGGGCTGTGTGGCTGAGTGACCTGTGGTAGGTAGGTCGTGCAATGCTGCAGAGGTCAGAAGAGGGTGTCGGATTCCCCTGGAACTGAAGTTAAAGACTGTTCTTAGCTGCCATGCGGGTGCCGGGAATTGAACCCAGGTCCTCTGCAAGAGCAGTCAGTGCACTTAACCTCTGAACTATCTCTTCAGCCCCTATACAGTCTTTTAACTGTTATTTTAGAGCACCTGTGTCGTGCAATGCCTATAAAGGACAGAAGAGGACATCCGATCCCCTGGAACTGATGTTATGGACATTTGTTTTTTTTTTTGTTTTTTGGTTTTTTTGGTCTTTTCGAGACAGGGTATCCCTGTAGCCCCAGCTGTCCTGGAACTCACTCTGTAGACCAGGCTGGCCTTGAACTCACAAAAATCCCCCTGTCTCTGCCTCCCAAGTGCTAGGATTAAAGGCTTGCGCCACCACACCCGGCTGATGTTATGGACATTTGTTAGCCACCATGAGGGTGCTGGGATTCAAACCCAGGTCTTCTTCAAGAAAAGAAGGTACTCTTTTTTTTTTGAGAGATAGCCTGGCAGTTAAGAGCACCGACCGCTCTCCCAGAGGACCCGGGTTCGATCCCCAGCACCCACATGGCGGCTAAGAACTGTCTGTAACTCCAATTCCAGGAGAACTCCAGTTCCAGGGGAATCCGACACCCTCTTCTGACCTCTGCGGCATTGCACAACATGGGTGCACAAACCTGCATGCAGACAGTACATTCATACACTAAAATAATAAAATAATAATAAAAAATAAAATAAAATAAAATATAAAATAAAAGAAAAGAAAAGAAAAGAAAAGCCGGCACTCTTAACTGCTGAGCCATCTCTCCAGCCCTGACTTAGATGTACTTAGAAACACTGGACTCCTTCAGCTAGGAATAGAATTTCTATGTTGGAAGATGAGGCCTTTGAGGGTGAGAACAGGGCTTTCATAAACTGGAGCCATTTGAGGAAAGTTTCTATCCCTTCATATGAGATCACAGTGTCTGTAAAGTATCACTGGTGATACAGAGAACGAGGCTTTACAGAGGACGAATCTGTTCCTGCTTTGCATTTAGCCCTCCTAGGCTAAATGAATTGCTAGCAATTCTGTTGTTTATAAACGTCTTAATTTAAGGTATATTGTTACAGCAGTCTTAAGGGACACAGACACTTTCAGAAACTAAATGGGAATATTATCCTTGTTTAAGATAAATGATCATTATATATAACACTGAAGGATAGAAGCTGTGCTAACCTGATCTTTGGAATCGCCTCTCTAGCTATATATCAATTTTCCCCTGATGGAAACACCTCATTTAAACATCCTTAAAAAATAAATAAATAAATAAATAAATAAACATCCTACAAAAAGTACAAACCAGCTAAATTCATCAGTCCTAATTCAAGCTCCAATTTAGGAAAGCAACTTATTCTGCATAATACTGTGAGATGAAAAAGAAAAGAAAAAAAAAAAGGAATTCCATTTATGCTTTGGATGAGATCTTAAGTAACTATCTTTTATGGAATTATTATTGTTTAATTATTATTGTCCAATTAATAAACTGAGAGCCAAATTTTATTTTCTTTATTTTATTATTTATTTATTTATTTATTTTTAAGACAGTTCTTAGCCACCATGTGGGTGCTAGGAATCGAACCTGGGTCCTCTGCAAAAGCAGTCAGTGCTCTTAACCACTGAGCTATCTCTCCATCCCCCGAGAGCCAAATTTTAAAATGGGAAGGTTAGCCTAGTTAAACAATACACTTCTGTAATCATGAGTAAATTTGGTGCTGGATATTATACATGTTAATATAATGCATTTCAATAAAACCCAATGATGTGCAATTCCATTTACAGTAAAATTAAATGTATGGTATGATTTGAATTCCTTCACTATTGGAAAGGTTGTTTTGTTTTTGTTTTGGGTTTTTTGTTTGTTTGTTTGTTTGTTTTGTTTTGTTCTTTTTGAGACAGGGTCTCCCTGTAGCCCCAGCTGTCCCGGAACTCACTCTGTAAGACCAGGATGGCCTTGAACTCACAAAGATCCTAGCACTTGGGAGGCAGAGGCAGGCGGATCTTTGTGAGTTCAAGGCCAGCCTGGTCTACAGAGTGAGTTCCAGGCCAGCTGGGGCTATAGGAAGACCCTGTCTCGAAAAGACCAAAAAAAAAAAAGAAATCAAACTTCAGTTTTTAACCTGGAAGCCTTTCTCACTTTCAGATACAGGTGTGGGGATTGCATCCATTGTAGAGAAAGACCCAGGCAGAAAGTGGAAAAAGGCAGATTCTTCTCATTGTCTTAACAATACTGAATAGGAAAGATTGAAATATCCCCCTCTGATGAAACTCCATCAAATATACAGCATCAATTCAATAGGTAGTTGTTTTTAAAACAGTGAAATAATTTTGTGCTATTTTATCATAACTCAATAATTCTTCTCAGAAATCCTTACATTTTGTACTAAAACTACACAATACAATCTCATTTTATCAATGTCTTTTATTTTCCCCTGCATATTTCTGGGTAGATCATGTGGATCTTTTCTAATCTTCTAGAAAATAAAAAGACACACACTTTGTGTTAAAATAAAGCCCTTATGGTTATCTTAGGAGTTTATTATTTTACATAACAAAAGGTTACATTTAGTTTTCCTTTAAACCTACAATCTTGTACTCAGAACCCTAACATTTGTTTTATTTTTCTAAAGAAGCCCTGAGATGCTTGATGAGAGAGCATTTACCACCTAAACAAAACACATTTTTTAGTCTTTTCAAGTGGTGTTTTCAAAGGCACCAGGAGAAAGGCTCGGGTTGTGTGATGACTACCATTAGGGTGCAGTGATATTTTTTGACCTTTATTTAATCACCATCATCAGAAGCCAGTTACCAGGTGTCCAGTGGTGACAGCAGCTTATTTGTGCTCTGGCATTAAGTTACATCCTGCCTTATGGCTGGAAGAAATCTGGCATGATCAATGTAGGCTTCCAAACAAGAATATACTGAACCAATTTACAGAGAATTTTCTCTCCTTTTTGTAACATCATAATGAGATTCCCTGTCCAGAATTTCATAAAAGGTACCAGTGAAAAAAAATTTTGATTGGTCTTTTTGAGACAGGGTCTCCCTATAGCTCTGGCTGTCCTGGAACTTGCTCTGTAGACCAGGCTGGCCTTGAACTCACAGAGATCTGCCTCCCTCTGCCTCCTGAGTGCTAGGATTAAAGGCGTGCGCCACCACACCTGGCATGAAAATTATTTTTAAAGCAGATTTGTAGGACCTAGTAGTGATATGATGATTATGGTGATGATGATGGTGATGATGGTGATGATGATGATAAAATATTTCCAGGCAATTTGCAAAATGAACTTAACAGTGAAAAACAAACAGAAACCACACAATCCAAGATTAATAAGAGCAGTTGTTAGACCAGAACAGAAGATTGTATCGTTAGTCTACTGACTTATCTGACTGAAAAGGGACAAATTCCTAAGAAATATCACCATAGGGCACATATTAAGATGAAAAGAAAATATGAGATTAACCTTAGAAATAAGTACTACTGAAGTGAAACAAAGTATCAATTAAAATAATTGAATTGTGTAAGTCTCTTCTATGACCTAACATTGGACAGCAAAGTATGCAGTTGACCTACTTTTTACAGCAGTACAAATTTGTATGTAGAGATTTGAAGGCTGTAGTAAATTATCTATTGTTTTTACAATTCTTCATGCATGTATCTTCCTTAGAGACTCTATTACTCTCAGAGGAAGAACAACTTTCTCCTTAGTCACCTGCCTTCAGAAAAATTGATATCAAACCCCATCTCAAAGTAGTATGTGAGATAACATATCTGACGTCTTCATGTTGTTTTACCTTGGCTCCAGCCACTGGTTCAGCAATTAGCATGTGACCTAATCAGATTAAGCAAGATATAGGAAAACACATATTGTTGTTTTTGTAAAATGATCTCTCCTCTCATAATGTTTCTAAAACCCAAAGAGAGTGACACAAAAGCTACTGTTGTTTTTCTGACACATGAGACACAAAAGCTACTGTTGCTGTTTTTCTGACACATGAAGGGTGAGACTGACATGGACAAAGCAGAAGTCACTGACGAGAAGAAAAAGAATGAAACACTGTTTGTTACGGTTTGAATCCAGTTGATTCCTGACAGCTGTGCTTTCTGACCAGCATGATCCAGTCAAGTTCTAGGGAATTTATTTTTATGTTTTTCTTTTTTTTTTTTTTAATTTTTTTTATTATTTATCTTTGTATGTGTATGAATGTACTGTCTGCATGCAGGTCTGTGCACCCGTGTCGTGCAATGCCGCGGAGGTCAGAAGAGGGTCTCGGTTTCCCCTGGAACTGGAGTTCTCCTGGAATTGGAGTTACAGACGGTTCTTAGCCGCCATGTGGGTGCTGGGGATCGAACCCGGGTCGTCTGCAAGAGCGTCGGTGCTCCTAACCGATTAGTGGCCATTCTCTCCAGTCCCTGTGTTTTCTTTAAGCCATCATGAATATAGAGTATTTTTGAAAAAAACCTGTTAAATTAATTATTAATTATTTATTTTATTATTTTTTTTGTGGTAGAGTGTACTGTCGGTCTGCATGTAGGTTGGTGCACCCGTGTCATGCAATGCCTCGGAGATCAGAAAAAAAAACAAAAATAAAAAAGAGAAGGCCTAAGTAACAGAAATATCCACACAATTGGACTAAGGAAGAATTAAACGAAAAGCTCTCAGCCGCCATATGGGTGCTGGGAATCAAACCCGGGTCCTCTGCAAGAGCAGTCAGTGCTCTTAACCGCTGAGCCATCTCTCCAGCCCCGAATATAGAGTATATTTAGGCTTAATTAATTACAACTTGTGTGTGTGTGTGTGTGTGTGTGTATTTGTGCACTCATGTGCGCAAATCATATGTCTATGGAGGTCAGAGTTGTTCCACCATGTAGGACCCCTGGACTGTACTCAACCAACAAGTAACCATTATTTGTTGAACCAGCTTGGCAACCAATTTTTTTTTTAATGTTTAAATCAAAGGAGTCTTTTTGTTATAAAAATTTTACTGGAATTTTCCCAGATCCTCAGCAGCCGTTAGTGTCATTTGTTCTCTTGATCTTAGCTAGTCTGACAGGTTAGATGAAATGTTAAAGAAGTTTTGATTTGCATTTCTCTAATTACTGAAGATATTAAATACCTTTTTTATTTATTTATTTTTTATGTGTATGAATGTACTGTCTGCATGTAGGTTTGTGCACCCCTGTTGTGCAATGCCGCGGAGGTCAGAGGAGGGTGTCAGATTCCCCTGGAACTGGAGTTAAAGACGGTTCTCAGCTGCCACATGGGTGCTAGAGATCGAACCCGGGTCCCCTGCAAGAGCAGTTGGCACTCTTAACTGCTAGGCATCTCTCCAGCTCCCAAATACCTTTTAAGGTATGTCTTGGCCATTTTTATTTTTTCTTTTCAGGTCCATAGCACATTTTTAATTGGGTCACTGTTTTCTTGATTCTTTGTTTTATGAGTTCTTTGTATATCCTGGATATTAATCCTCTGTCAAATGTGTAGCTAATGAAAAATTTTCTCTCACTCTTTACTTCCTCTTTACTTGGTTGGTTGTTTCCTTTGCTGTACAGAAGCTTTTTAGTTTAATGAGGTCCCATTTCTCAACTGTTGACCTTAATTCCAGAACAACTGAAGTTCAATTTAGAAAATCTTTTCAGGCATGTATATCTTGTACAGTACTGCCCATGATTTAGCATTTAATTTTTCATGCTGAGGTTTTGCTCCATTTGCAGTTGGCTTTTGTTCAGGGTGATAGATATGAGTCCAATTCCATTCTTCTACAAACGGAAGTCCAGTTTTGTCATTACTATTTGTTGAAGATGCTGTCTTTCCTCCAGTGTGTGTTCTTGGAGCCTTTGTTAGCTATCAGATGGCTGAAATTTCATGCACTCATGTTGGGGTCTTCTATTTTGTTCCAACAATCTACAAGTCTGTTTTTGTGCCTAAACCATGATGATTTTGTGACTATAGCTCTGTAATATAGCTGGAAATATGGTGTGGTCATCGCCTCAGAATTGCTCTTTGTGCTCAGAATTGCTTTGGCCTTCTGGGGTCTTTTGTGATTCCATATGAATTCTAAGATTTTTTTTCTATTTCTGTGAATAATGTCATGAGGATCTTGATTAGCATTGCATTTAATCTATTAATTGCTTTTGGTAAGATAGTCATTTTTTTCTTTTCATTTGTTTTTTAACTTTTTGAGGCAGGGCCTTTCCATCTCCTGTGTCTTCCTCAGTCACTTTATTTCAAAAATTTAAATATTTCACTGTAGATATTTTTAATGTCTTTGGTTAGGTTTATACCTAGATTTTTTTTAGGCTATTGTGAATGGGAGGGTTTCTATGAACATTTTCTCAGATTACTTGTTCCTGGTACACAAAATGCTACTGATTTTTGTAAAGTGATTTTGTGACCTGCTCCTTTGCTGAAAGGGTTGGTAATTTCTAAAATATTTTTCTGGCAGAATTTTTGGGCTCACTTATGTGTGATATCATATCATCTGCAAATAGGGATGATTTCACCTCTTATTTTCTAATTAGTATCCTTTTAATTTCCTTCTGTTGTCCTATCACTCTAGCTAAAGTTTCAAGCACTACATTGAAGAGGAGTGGGGATAGTTGTCAGCCTTGTTTGGTTGCTAATTTTAGTGGGAATGTTTCAAGTTTTTCTCCACTTAGAATGGTGTTTAATGGACTTCTCTTATTGGTTGTGTATCAGATAAAAAAATATTAGCCTGCTTTTTGATTTTGGTTCTGTTTTAGTGTTATAGCTTGGTTGCTTTCTGACCAGGTATGAATAGTTCCTTGGTCTGTACTTCAAGTTCTCACTTTTGATTTTTTTATTGGTGGGACAGGAGGTTCCAGGCAGGCTAGTCAGAAGCTTTCCAGCAGCATGAATGGGCCCAGTCCCCAAGAAAGCAAATGGCAACTAAGTAGCAGGTTCTGACAGGCTAGTCAGGACCTCTCAGGAAGGGCAGAGAGCCTAGTCCCAAGGAAGGATGATGCAGACCAAGTGTGGGGGGCAGGCTCTTACTCGCTAAGGAGGGTAAATATTGGGCCTTGGAGCAGATCAAATCCAGCTTGTCCCAAAGCAATGGCAACCAAATGATTGAGATCTGACTAACTTACCAGGCTAGTCCTGAACTCTCCTGCATCAAGCAAGCCAAAGAGTTGTCTATCTCAATAGTTTATAGGTCTATTTTTGTGCCAATATCAAGTTGTTTTTGTTACCATGGCTCTAAAGTATAGTTTGAGATGAGGTATTGTGATAAATCTAATATTGCTTTTATTGCTTAGTACTACTTTGTCTGGTTATAGACTTATGAGCTTGTACATAAAATTTAAGATTTTTTAAAGTTCTGTATAGAATGCCATTAGAATTTTTGTGGAGATTTCATTGAACCTATAGTTTACTTCTGGTGATATAGCCATTTTTATGATATTTATTTTGCCTATCCATGGGAATGGAAAGTCTTTTCTTCTTGTGTTTTCTTCAATTTCTTTCTCCAGTATAATATTTTGATTATACAGGTCTTTCACCTCCTTGGTTAAGTTTATTAATTTTGAAGTTATTATGGATGGGATTTTCCCCCTAATGTATTTCTAGTACATACCATATAAGTATATATAGACCACACCTTCCTGTATGTTGACTTCTTAACTTTTTACATTGCTGAAAGTATAGCAATCAGATCTAAGAATTTTCAGGTGCCATCTTTAGGGTCTTCTAAGTATGGGATCATATAAAGATACTTTGACTTCTTCCTTCCATATCTGTATCATTTTTATTTCTCTATCATATCTGACTGTTCCAGCCAAGCCTTTGAACAGTACACTAAAAAGTCCTGAGAGCAAACACCTTTGTCTCTTTTCAGTTTATACTCATTGCCTTAGTCAAACACTGGCTTTAAGTAGTAGTCACATGTTGACAATAACCAAGCTAGCATCTCCAAACCAGACTTTCCCAAAGTCTCAAAAACTTACTGGTATCTCCATTTGGATACTTAATGGTCATCACAAACACAATATGCCAAGAATAAGCTTTCCTTCCTTCAAACTCTTCCACCCACAGCCTTTTCCATCTCAGTTGATGGCAACTCCATCCTTGCAGCTGCTCAGGAAAAAAATACTTGGACATATCCTTAATTCCTCTTTCACTCACACCCACATTCAATCTGCTACACAAACTTAGCTCTATGTTCAAAATAACAGGATTAACTAGAAGAACATTTTCCACCTCATTGTTATTATTTTCAGTGCTGGGATCAAGTGTCAGAGTTTTATGCAACTAGGCATTCACTCTAGCATTGATCTGCATCTCCAAATTTGTTACAAGTTCTGGTTTTTAATACACAGGCTTCATTGTTAAAATCATACACTGGATCTCTTTTGTTCCAAAAGAATAACCAAGACTCTAAGAGCCTGGAGGCAAGTCATGATATGGTTTCCCTAGCCCTCTTACTTGTCCTTCTTTCCTACATTTCTTCACCTATCTCATTCCATGCAGGCATTCTGGCTTCAAATAAGTCAAACACCACTGTGTTATTACAGGAATTGTTCCACTCCAAGGATAGCACCTTAGAGATGTCTTTTTAGAACACAATGACTAAAGCAAAACTTATATTTTTCCTTAGTTTTCTTCAGTACTGGCTAGTGTCTGATCTTGTTTACTGTCAAAATCTTTATTTTCTGACTATACTCACATGACTTGAGCTCCACGAGAGCAAGGACCCTATTCATCTTGTAACACCAAGCCTCAGAGTGGAGGCTAGTGATGGAGAAACATTTATCAAACAAGCAGCTCAAAAGCAAATAAGTCCATACTGCTACTTGTCTTAGCTCCTGAATTATCCCAGTGTGGGAAATGGATTATAGACCCATCCCTTAATCTCTGTTTCTGTCACTTGCGAGCTCTGCACAAACCAGCTTTATACTTTACCCTAATTTAACTTATACACACCCCAGTGATTTTAGGGTCAATATTTAAACACAAAGGAATAATGAACAAAATGGCTCCATTTCCCAGTGTTGACGGTATATTTGAATGCCTGGAACTACATGTTTGAACATTATAAATTCTTCTAGGAGCCTGTTAGGCCCAGACTATTCATTATGTATCTACTCAGTATATAGTTGTGTGAATAAACTCTATAGATGAGATAATGCTGTCTTTTAAGGCAAAGCTTATTTATTGCTTATTACAAAGGAAGAGATATCCAAAGTTCTATACTCGTCTACAAGTGCAAGGATCTTCTGGCCTGTACATATCACCCTCCATGAACTATGGAACCCAGAAATGTGGCCTTAAGCTGATGCTTGTGTTGTTTGACTGAATCTCAGTAATAAAGCTTTTGTCTTCATCCAGAAAACAAAAATAGGCTATTCACTACTTGAAAATAGGACAAAAACATCTTTCATACCTGGGAATATGACTGCAATTATAACTACAATTTGCAAATGCATAAATGATGCTTTCTTGTGTGCTGACAAAGCTGGGGCAAAGGAAGAAAGTGAAGAGTAGATTGTAGTTACTGAGCTGAACTTGAGAGGGCTTGGTCATCTTATCTTTCATCCATGGGTTGAATGTAAGGTAGTTTAGAAGTGGAAAAACGGCAGCTTTGTAGACGGTCATGAGCTCAACTTTATTTTATCACTTTACAGGAATGCGGGGGTGTTCTCTAACTTTTGGAAATCTGAATGAAGATACAGTGGCTAACCACAGTCCATAACTCCAGTTCCAGGGGATCCTACACCTTCTTCTGACCTCTACAGGATTTGCAGGGCATAGGTGCACTTACACACATTCAGGCAATGCACTCATACACATAAACATTATTTAAAAAAAGAAAATAAATAAAATAAATAATAAAGACTGAGATAGATGGAGGAAGGGTCTGAATATGATCAAAATATATTGAAATTCTCAAAGAGTGGTGGGGATTTCTAATTTGCTTTTCCCATGCTGTTGATTTTTCTTTGTGCTTTTGACATGTGGATTTGATTCCTTTTGTTTGTGATCTGATGTGAAATTCAAGTGTTTCTTCTTGAGAAAAAAAAGCCAAAAAGTATTTTAAGGAGAGGAGAATGGGAAACCTAGGAATTCCTCTTATTTCTTTTTTTATTTTTTATTTTTTGGTCTTTTTGAGACAGGGTCTCCCTGTAGCCCCAGCTGTCCTGGAACTCGCTCTGTAGACCAGGCTGGCCTTGAACTCACAAAGATCAGCCTGCCTCTGCCTCCCAAGTGCTAGGATTAAAGGCATGTGCCACCATGCCCAGCGGAATTCCTCTTATTTCAAAAGTGCACATGATGATTGAGCTGGGAATAGGGGCTCATGTCCATTACTCCAACACTTAGGAGGAGCCACCCAAGCCTCGGCTAAATAGTGAGTTCCAGAGAAACCTGCACTATAGAATGAGATCCTGTTTCAAAGAAAAAAAGTGTTGAGAAACACTGTCTTTAATTGATAGCTAAGTTAACTCAGAAAACCTGAATGTTTGAATAAATTGAAAATGGGTTCAATAAATCCCTTTTAAGTAGCACTTAAGAACTATAACAAAGGAAGTTTATATGGAAGTCATCTGAACTAGGGGAGGACATTAATGTGGACAGCCAGATTCTCTTCACGTATTTTCCTGTCTGCTGTTTTTTGTTTGTTTGTTTGGTTTTTTACTTACTATTTTGTTTCCCTAAATCAGACAAAGTACTGGGGTAGAGAAACACGTCTGTATTCTGAAGAATAGATGTGATTTTCAGATCTGCTACTTTCTCATGCTGATGGATCATCTGAAATGTTCTGAATCAGAGATTTCTAACGTACAAAAAGGAAGCGATAAATGAAAAGGAAAGAATAAATTCCAATAAAGAATCATCTTTAACCCCAAACTCTGAAGGCGATGGAAGAAAACATTGGCAGCAACCTACAAGACATCGACTTTCTAAATCAAACAATACCCATGCAGGAAATAATGTCAATTGACAAGTGGGACTTCATTAAACTCAAAAACTTCTGTACAGTGAAAGAAACAATCAACCAAGTGAAGAGAAAACCCACAGAATGGGAGGAAACCTTCACCAGTGATACATCTGACAGAGCATTAACATCCAGAATATATAAACTACTCAAAAAACAAAGAAGTAAGAAAACAAATGTCACACTCAAAAGATGGAGTAAAGAGCTGAACAGAGACTTCACAAGTGAGGAAATAAAGATGTCTGAGAAACATCCTAAAAAGTGTTCCACATCATTAATAATTAAGGAAATGCAAATTAAAACCTCTTTAAGATATCATCTCATTCCAATAAGACTGGCAAGGATCAAGAAAACAAAAGACACCAAATGCTGGAGAGGTTATGGGGAAAGGGGAACACTCATCCACTGCTGGTGTGAATGTAAACTCATACAACCACTATGGAAAGCAGTATGGAGATCCCTTAAAAGACTCAAAATGAGCCTACCACCAGACCCAGTCATACCACTCTTGGGTATATACTCACAAGACTCATCCTACCACAAAGATACATGCACATCTACGTTTACTGCATCTCTCTTCACAATAGCAAAGAACTGGAACCAACCCAAATGCACCTCAAATGAGGAATAGATAACAAAAATGTAAGACATCTACACAATGTAGTTCTATGCAGTGGTAAAGAAAGATGACACCATGAACTTTGCAGTTAAATGGATGGATTATGCTAAGTGAAGTAACAAAGTCCCAGAAAAACAAAGGACGAATTGTATCCCTCACTTGTGGATGCTAGTGCAAAATCACTAGTTGAAAGGCAAGCTGAGCAACATTGATGTTATATATTTCTTTTTATCTGAAAGCAACTGTGCTGTTATATGAATCCCTTAATGGACTCTAGAATTAACTTACCACTTATTTTCAGACTTTGTAATTGTGGAGGGTATGTATTAATATTTTAGAGTAATATAGAATTAAAGAGAAAAATGTAAACTCTTAAACATACTTTGGAATTAACATAGTTTGTTTTCAGAGGTCATAATTTTGGTATATATATATTATATATAGGCTTATTTTGGAGCAATACAAATGGGAGGGAGCAATAAGAACAAAAGGATTGGGTCAAACAACTGACTAAAACAGTTAACTTCTGTCCAAAACAATAAACCTCTGCAGAGAAAAACTTTAAAAAAGACTGAGAAAAAGATGCAAGACATGTATGGCAGAATGCATGAACTGGGGTGGGGTGGGGGCATGGAAAGGGGAATGTGTCTATATTGGACTGAGAAATGATATATGAAATACACAAAACATCAATAAAAGGATTTTATTATAAAACCAAAAAATATTAGCAACTAAAAAAAAAAAGAATTTTCCTTAAAATTAAAGTGTTATTGGACTGAAAGTAGGTAGTTTCACCAATCACTCCTGAAATGTGGTAAACATTTCCATGTTATCATCTCATCCTCAGGAAAGGGCTAGATGCTCATTACAAGGTCTGTTAATAAGCTAGGGAAATGTGATTCATAATGCATCACTCAAGGTCACAAAATTACAGAAGCCAGAACCCAGTCATCTAACTCCTGATGCAGTACTTTCTGTGTGTTGCACAGTATCAACCAGACAAATTTAGTTAGCTTCTCAATATATAGAGTATTTTTGGAACAACAACATAAGAGATGCTACTGAGAACACTGGGAAGTGTTGTCACCAGGATGGTTTGGCTGACTGACATTCATTCATGGACTCTTATTAAACTTTCAAATTTTGTATCCAAAGCCCTTCATTGTTTTTCACTCAGAGAAGCAACTGTGTTTTCCCAAAGTTCACCCCAGGAATTGAAGAGTATGTGAATGGGCAATGATTGAAATGGAGGTGGAAAAATAAACTAATACATTTGATGCAGAAATGGCAATTAAGTAGAACAACACTCAATCTTATTTGTACTTTTGTGTGTTGTTTGAAGCATAGCAATCAGGGAAGCCTTGTGACCTTCAAAGTTTAATAATAACTACTATAGAACTGTGAATAGATAAATTTGAGAAATTTGACTTTTCTTTTAAGTGATTTAAATGCTTCTTAATCATTGTAATAGAATTTTCTGGGACAGATTGTTATGCTTCTCCATAATTGCTTTAATTCAAGACACGCAAAATTGAATAATAGACAAAGTCAATCTATAAGAGTCCCCATGATTCTACGCTTTTAAAAGACCACTACACATCGACACTACAGCTAAAAATAAATGACTAGACAGCGAACAGAGTTTCATAAGTAAGCCATTCCCTTAAAGTGAGTCAGTAACCTTTTCTCTAACATAAACCTCCTGCAATATCTTTATGTATTTTAATTTGGATGTTCCTTAGATGCTAATAAATAAGTATGATATGAGTCAGGTCTGATTCACACTCATTAATTACTAACTTCCTTTGGTACAACCAAAATACTCATTCTTTATATCTGTGTCACTTAGTGAACATCATCTATTCTTATCTTCGTAACAACACATGAATAGTAAAAGAGGTATTATTATTATTATTATTATTGTTGTCAAATTACAACCAAAGGAACTGGTAATCAGCAAGAATGATGTATGTTCAGTTTTAAAATGACTTCTGAAAGTATCTATGTAAGCTGTGTGCTCAGTGTTTGAGTCCCCTTCAAACCTCCAATATTTAAGTACATCTAGAGAAAAGGAACTTAATTCCCCAGGAATTTTACCCTGACCATATCTGACTCTGAGAATGTTTCCTCATGGAAAGTTGGAAAGCATTCACCCAGTTCACTAGTCCTAACTTAACACTGAAGTGACACAACATAAATTTAATTTCTCACAGAAAAATGATTCTAGAATACAGATTGTTTTCTCTGTATCTCCCTAGAACTCTTTCCTTCTGGGTGAACCTCAGCTTGGTCAACTCATCTCTTAAAATATGTATAAACATAGGGGCTGGAGAGATGGCCTGTGGGTAAGAGTGATGACTGCTCTTGCAGAGGACCTGGGTTCAATCCCCAGCACCCACATGGCAGCTGAGAACCATCTTTAACTCCAGTTCCAGGGGAATCCGACACCCTCTTCTGACCTCTGTGACATTGCACAACACAGGTGCACAGACCTACATGTAGACAATACATTCATACTCATACAAAATAAATACAATTAAAAATTTTTTAAAAATATATAAACAGAAAATCTATTTATTATAAAGGTATTTACACATCAATTTGTGTCACTTTATATACAATGAATATGTAACATAAATATAATATTATAAATACATATATGAGATAGGTAGGACAACTCTTTTATATTAAACTGCATGGTCTCCTTTGCCAGTCATTGCTGTAGAGTGCACACTGGCCGATACTTTCTGAGCATAGGGAAGAATTCTACCTTACATCATTTTTCCCTTAAATGAACTATTAAAGACAGCATGCCAGCAGAATTCATGCTTTTATAAAATTTTATACAGGTACCTATATTTATAAAATAGATAATTAGTGGGGCTGGAGAGATGGCCTAGTGGTTAAGAGCACCAACTGCTCTTGCAGAGGACCCGGGTTCGATCCCCAGCACCCACATGGTGGCTGAGAACCATCTGAAACTCCAATTCCAGGAGAACTCCAGTTCCAGGGGAATCCGACACTCTCTTCTGACCTCCACGGCATTGCACGACATAGGGGCACAGACCTACATGCAAACAGTACATTCATACACATAGAGAAAAATAAAATAAAAAATAGATAATTAGCACAGAAATTGATTAATTAGCATTAGTCCTGACTTGTACAAGATGCAGAAGTACTGGCCATTTTAATATGCTGTTTTCAAGCCTATTAGTTATCATTAGAGTTGCTTCTGCAAACACAGCTGTAGGTGACCTTGTCACTTTACTTTCTGGGAATGTTTTCAGAATGCCAAGTAATGACAGATAGGAAATGGAACCCAGGTCTTCCTGTCTTACTGGAATTCACTACATTGTCTTCATCATAGTTATCGGATAACTGGAAGCAGAATATAATGTATTGTGAGTCCTGTTTCTTTCACATTAAAAGATGATGAAGGTATTTAATTCTGCAGCTGGAAACTGACTATGGCAGCTTTAAAAAAAAAGCAGGCTGTCTCAGACAGTGTAATGAAAATCTGAAAATATTTCTAGGTGTAAAGAAATTCTCAGGGGCCTATTACTTGTGTCCCTCTCAATGCGAGAGCATTGACTGAGAGTAACGATGTTAAAGTTAACTATAAAGTGAATAAGAGACTGATGCTGGAGAGATGGCTCTTGCAGAGGACCCAGTTTTGGTTCCTAGCACCCATATGGCAGCTAACAACTGCCTGAAAAAATACAAGTCCAAGGGATCCAACATTCTCTTCTAGCCTCTGCTGCTGGCTTCATATGCAAGTAGTGCACTTATGTACAGGCAGGAAAAAAAATCTGTATAAATAAAATAAAATAAAATAAAATAAAATAAAATAAAATAAATAAAAAATGAATGGAAGGCAATGAACTGAAGCTATTTCTGCCTCATCAACCACAAATCTCATACACAGTCCCGTGTTTCCACAACACAGGCAGTCAGTATGTTTTTCTTTAGGAAAAGCAGTGGCTGAGTAAATAAGCTCATGACTATGCAAGACAATAGTCAATAGTCAACTATACTGCCAAGGAGAAAGGGACACCTGTGAATGGATCTTCCATAACTGTAGCTGGCTGGTGAGACCTGTAACAATGAATGTTAAACAAAATGTTATCTTTTTGACAGCCTTAATGATGCCAAGAGTAATAAAATTTACTAAGTGATGGAAGAAATGAACAAAACAGAAACTGGTGTAGTAGAAAACACCTAGCATATATAAATGACGGAATATCATGACCTAATGCTAAGGAAATAGCAGATAACCTATGCCTATGTTTAAAACACATGTTTTACTTCCCTCTAGTGAAAGACTTCTACATAGGAAGCAGATAAAGTTTCATCTATTATAGACAGAAACAAGAAGAAAGGGGATGGCTTTTCCATATGTTTCTAGAAACAAAGAAAAAGAAAGCAATTATTTGTCCCAGTTCCAGACATAATGACTGGTATGATGGAAGTATTGATTATTGTTGTTGTTGTTGTTGTTGTTGTTGTTGTCAAATTACAATCAAAGGATACTGGTAAGTCAGCAAGAATGATGTAGTGTTCAGTTTTAAAATGACTTCTGAAAGTATCTATGTAAGCTGTGTGCTCAGTGTTGGAGTCCCCTTCAAACCTCCAATATTTAAGTACATCTAGAGAAAAAGGAACTTAATTTCCCCAGGAATTTTACCCTGACCTATTGACTCTGAGAATGTTTCCTCGTGGCAAAAGTTGGAAAGCATCACCCAGTTCACTAGTCCTAACTTAACACTGAAGTGACACAACATAAATTTAATTTCTCACAGAAAAATGATTCTAGAATACAGATTGTTTTCTCTGTATCTCCCTAGAACTCTTTCCTTCTGGGTGAACCTCAGCTTGGTCAACTCATCTCTTAAAATATGTATAAACATAGGGCTGGAGAGATGGCCTGTGGGTAAGAGTGGATGGACTGCTCTTGCAGAGAGACCCTGGGTTCAATCCCCCGCACCCCAATGGCGCTGAGAACCACCGTTTAAAACTCCAGTTCCAGGGGAATCCAGACACCCGCTTCTGACCCTCTTGTGGACATGCACAAACCACAGGTGCACAGACCTACCGAAGACATACTCAACCCTTACATCATATCAAAAATAAATACACATATTAAAAATGTTTTAAAAATATATAACACAGAAAATCTATTTATTATTAAAGGTATTTACACTTCAATTTGTGTCACTTTATATACAATGAATATGTCAACATAAATATTAATATTATTAATACATATATGAGATAGGTAGGACATCTCTTTTAAGTAAACTGCATGGTCTCCTTTGCCAGTCATTGCTGTAGAGTGCAGCATCCATGCCGACTTACTTTCTGAGCATAGGGAAGAATTCTACCTTACATCATTTTTCCCTTAAATGAACTATTAAAGCAGCATGCCGCAGAATTCCATGCTTTTATAAAATTTTATACAGGTACCTATATTTATAAAATAGATAATTAGTGGGGCAGGGAGAGAGATGGCCAGTGGTTAAAGGCACCACCTGCTCTTGCAGAGGACCCAGGGTTCCGATCCCCAGCACCCACATGGTGGCTGAGAACCCCATCTGTAAACTCAATTCAGGAGAACGTCCAGTTCCAGGGCATCCGACACTCTCTTCTGGGACCTCCACGGCCATTGCAGACATGGGCAACAGACCTACATGCAACGTACATTCCTACACATAGAGAAAAAAAATAAAAACACTAGATAATTAGCCAGAAATGATTACTTAGCATTAGTCTGAACTTGTACAAGATGCAGAAGTACTGGCCATTTTAATATGCTGTTTTCAAGCCTATTAGTTATCATTAGAGTTGCTTCTGCAAACACAGCTGTAGGTGACCTTGTCACTTTACTTTCTGGGAATGTTTTCAGAATGCCAAGTAGTAAGAAGATAGGAAAATGGAACCCAGGTCTTCCTCTCTTACTGGAATCACTACATTGTCTTCATCATAGTTATCGGATAACTGGAAGCAGAATATAATGTATTGTGAGTCCTGTTTCTTTCACATTAAAAGATGATGAAGGTATTTAATTCTGCAGCTGGAAACTGACTATGGCAGCTTAAAAAAAAAAGCAGGCTGGTCTCAGGACAGTGTAATGAAAATCTGAAGATATTTCTAGGTGTAAAGAAATTCTCAGGGGCCTATTACTTGTGTCCCTCTCAATGCGAGAGCATTGGACTGAGAGTAAGATGTAAATTAACGATTGAAGTGAATAAAAGACTGATGCTGGAGAGATGGCTCTTTGCAGAGGACCCAGTTTTGGTTCCTAGCAACCCATACTGGGCAGCTAACAACGCCGAAAAAATACAAGTCCAAGGGATCCCAATTCTCTTCAGCCTCTGCTGCTGGCTTCTATGCAGTAGTGCACTTATGTACAGGCAGGAAAAAAATCTGTATAAATAAATCATAAAATAAATAAAATAACATAATAAAATAAAAGATAAACTGAATGGAAGGCAATGAACTGAAGCTATTTCTGCCTCATCAACCACAAATCTCATACACAGTCCCGTGTTTCCACAACACAGGCAGTCAGTATGTTTTTCTTTGGAAGCCGTGGCTGGTTGCTCCTGCTTGCCGCCTAGTCCTGTCCCTTCTGCCAGGGGGGCACCTGTGGTGGTCTTCCATAACTGTAGCTGGCTGGTGGGACTGTAACAATGAATGTTAAACAAAATGTTATCTTTTTGACAGCCTTAATGATGCCAAGGGTAATAAAATTTCCAAGTGATGGAAGAAATGAACAAAACAGAAACTGGTGTAGTAGAAAACACCTAGCATATATAAATGACGGAATATCATGACCTAATGCTAAGGAAATAGCAGATAACCTATGCCTATGTTTAAAACACATGTTTTACTTCCCTCTAGTGAAAGACTTCTACATAGGAAGCAGATAAAGTTTCATCTATTATAGACAGAAACAAGAAGAAAGGGGATGGCTTTTCCATATGTTTCTAGAAACAAAGAAAAAGAAAGCAATATTTGTCCCAGTTCCAGACATAATGACTGGTATGATGGACGTGTATTATTATTGTTGTTGTTTGTTGTTGTGTTATTTTAAATGAGAAAATCATAACTTACCAAGTGGGTACCATTTGATGACATGCAGCTGTAATTTACAGAACTCATGCACACTCGTGCATATATACTATAGATAATAATATAAGAATATATATATAGATGTTTTTTCTACTGTAGGTTTTCTGAGTCTCTTTTCATTGGTCACTCCTCATGGATTAGTCTCTGGTAAGAGCTGCATTGAAATTGGATCCAAACACAGATTTAGTGGCTTCATAAGGAAATAACAGCTACCTAACATATTGTTTCATGGATTATCATGGACAGATGTTCCCAAGCTATGAAGATAAAATCATGATGCAGAGAACAATGGTTCATCATTGAGGATACTCACTTTCTGTTTCATTCAAATGACAGTAACACTACTAAACAAGTTCAAACGGAACCAATTTATCAATGAAAATAAAATCAGACAATAGCGCTGCATATAATCAAATTAAATTGCTTTATATTTTAGTTTCCTTTTCATTGCACAAAATATCCAATGCTTATTTAGTCAATAATGCTTCTGCTTCTACGGAATAAATTAGAACAAGCCAAAAAAATCTGTAATGAAAAGCTGTTCAGGAAACAGCTGCACTATGTTATGGTCTTATGACTCAACAAATCGATGTGAGTCGTCAGAGGAAGTAGGTAGGGGAGGAAAGGCTGAGATCTGTGTTCTATTTCCAGCGCTAGCTCCAGCCTCTGGGTGACCTGCAATGACTCACAGCTCTCCTTACAAGTGCTTGTAGTGACTCAGAACTGCTTTAAGAAGTTCTGTTTAATTCCACATTATAAATCACTTCCTCTGTAAAGCATAATGGTACAAATGATCTTTTTCATTCCTCTATCTGTATTCAAAGTAAGAGCTATTAACTCCTCATATGAACAGATTGAAGTGAAATGTCATTAAATTTGCAACACTTAATAGTGAAAAGCTAGCTAGCCATGACAATGTAGTCTTCAAAGATTTTGAATTATGGAACTGAAGAGCACTCATTTCTGACAGAAGATAAACCCTACTAGAATTTTGGAATAAGGCTAGTTCTACAAGGAGACACTAAATATATGTTCTGTTGTATTAGAATCAATGGATTATAGTTTAAAAACTCCCCATCAAACTTTTAATAACATACAAATAATCTTGAATCCACAGACTCAGAAATCACAGTGTGGATCCAGGTAGCAAATTTCAGCCCACTATCCCACGGGACTGAAACAGGGTCAATGTTTCAGCAGGAATATTTCAGAGTGCCACTACCTGTGAAGGTGATGTCATTAACCCCCTGAGAATCATGCTATTACACCATCTTCAAAGAGGTAGAGTCATGGTTAACAAGATGAATTCAGATATATTTGTTTTTGAAACATTTTTTTTTCCAAAATGAAGCCAGAAAAAATAATACTTTTTGTAACAGAAAATATTTCAACTAACATATCAAACTTGAATCAAGAAGTCTTTCTTATAATTGTTTTTAGTTATTTTTTTTCAAGGTTGTGATCTCCAGGTTAATTTAGTATAAAACTTGTAAACATCATGTTTGGTTTTTGATAAATAAATTGCATAATGCTGATGAAAAGAATGCAGATACTGGGTTACTGAGTTTTATTGTTTGTTTGTCTGTTAAAACATAAGCCTTAACCAATGCAGAACTTGGAGATTCTGTCTAAATACAAGAGCCAAAGTGCTTATCAAACATAGCTTGAGTAAGTGGGCATTAGTCATATAAAGCCATGCATCAGAAGACTACCTGGGCCAACCTTGGACCAGCACGTTCTCTCTTGATACCTCTCCATAGCCAACTGGAGGAAGACAACATGACAAATTGCTTTTATTCAATGTTATTGAATAATAGTGATATGCAAGCAGCAAGGGTCAGAGAAAATGATTGCTATAAGGTGATTAGTTCTTATTCTTGAAGAGTCTGAGAAGAGTGGGCAGAAGAGAAGAAGAAAGGATGAAAAATGGGGTTTACAGTGGTGCAGCTGGATGAGGGATGCCATACTGCAGGAGGGTAACCGAGGTAGACAACAATGAACTGTAAGCTAGTCGAACTAAGGGGATGTTAAGTCTCCTAACAGAAAAAGGCGATGGATATGCCAATCAATCAGATTTGATCATTATACATTACCCAATTGTATAGAAATATTGTATAGAAATACTGTACGTCATTTAATAATGAAAATCTTTGTAAATACTTTGTAGAGTAAATATCAAAAATGCAAGAGCACAAGATTGAAAAGAAATCTGCCTCAGTTTCCAACCATCCTTGGTTTACAGCAATCTAGTACTTTTTTGCCAAAAGGATTTGTGTGTGTGTGTGTGTGTGTGTGTGTGTGTGTGTGTGCATGTGTGTAGTAGGGAGGAGAGGACAGAAGAGAAAGATAAAGGCAGATCATTAATACGATGTATTTACATCCTAATGGACTAATGCAGCTTGTTGGACCTTAGACACTCTCATTCTGTCTTTCTCTGCCCTTTCTCTTCTATTCAGTATCCCCCTCTTCCTCCTCTTCATCGTCCTCTCTTTCCCAGTTTAACATCTTGGAAACCAGGATGCTCGTGGCCACATGCTTTTCTGTTTTGTTTTTGGTAAAGATGCAAAATACGTGATAATAGCTAGTTAATTCAAAGTTATTAGTTGATTTTTCTTAGCATGTCTTTATATGTATACATATAGTATCTAAAGTAATATCCATATATTTATATATCCAATTTTTGTATAAATATCTAAAATTGTTCATTCAAAATTACCATTTCATCTGCTATAATTTTTTAAAAAAATTGTTAACCTTTAAACAATATTTTATTATTTTTATATTTTTTATTTTGTGTGTATTAGTGGAGTGTATTGACTACATGTATATAAGTGCACCCATGTTGTGCAAAGCCCATGGTGTTCAGAAGATGTCAGACTTCTCAGGAACTAGAGTTAAAGATGGCTGTTAGCCACAATGTGAGTGCTGGTAACTGAACCCACCCAGGTCTCTACAAGAATACCCCATGCTATCACAGCTGAGCATTCTCTCTAGCCCCATCTTCTATAATTTTAATAGAAAAGATTAAAAACCTTTGAGTTCAGATTTACAAAGATTTTACAAAATTAAAAAAAAGTATAGTGTACAAAACATAGCTATCTCCTCTGTGTTTGTGGGGTTGAAAACTCATTTAATAACATCTTCAAATTATCATTGAAGAAGTAAGTAGTTATTGACCCTGAGCAAGTAATTACACACATGAGCTCAATAGTCAGAACTTGATTACAGGTGTCAAGAGCTAAACCATGGTCCATGTATCCTGCAACACATTCTGTGGTCTTTGAGACTCTGAATTGAGTGGATAGTGGGCATTTAGTCAGAATGCTTCTTTCTGCAAGGTCATCTCACATTCTGAGGTATTTTGGACCCTCAATTCTCTAAGCAAGTGGCAGGTTTTCTGATTTTTCAACATTTATTGTTTACACACAGAACTCTGAGTCTTACTAATCTGTAAAACTCTGCAGAGCACAAATTTATTTTGAATTTTCTTATGACACCAAGTTAAGAGACTTTTAGAAATAAAAAAGTTCAATGTACATGCACTAAATCACACACACATACACACACACACACACACACACACACACGCACGCACGCGCGCGCCAAATTTTTATTGCTATTTAGAGTGCTGCCAAATCAGCAAATTCACTTCTAGAAGCAAGAAAAGTCAGGAAAATAACTAGTGGGCTATTCCTTCCTAATAAATAAGCAAATGAAGGAATTACTTTTCAGAGACACAGTGCTAATCATAGTTGAAGATTTGCTTTATTTTTAAAAGTAAAAGAAATTCTTTCCTGGGGATATATGAAATGTTACGGAAAAAGGAGCAGTTCTCCCATGCTTTAAAGAAACTCAGGTGGCTTAAAGATACCTGTTCTGCTCCACAGGAAACACGAACTGAAACTCCAGGCGATAGGGGACAGACAGGCTGCTGGCTCTGTACAGCGAGGTGCCTTGAGAGCCCCAGACAGCACATTCTCGTGCAGGTTATCCTGGGCGAAGTGTTCATGGCCTCACCAAGTCTTACTGCTTTTTCATTTGGTTGCCTGTGTTTTTCCATTCCATTCCCATGTTCAAAATGTCAATGATGTTGTGACATTTTCCCCTTCCATTAAACAAAAATTTAACACTGTATAGGCATTTCAACTTTTCCATTTCCTAAGTCCTTCAAGTGTGCTTCAAAGAAATTAAACTCAGGAACACACATGGAGGCAGGAAGATATTGGTAACCTTCTCTGAGGTGTTGGGGAGCAATGCAAGAAATTACACTTAGGACTAAGCCGCACATAACTGTGATCAAGGAAGCACTAAAACACTGTGGTGTGACGAAGAATGACCGTAATCAGACCACACCTTGGGTAAAGCACCTGGATCATTACAATCTTTTGGTCAGGTGTCTATTTCAAACACTTAAGCAACTGAGTATCCATCATAACATGAATAAGTCATGGACCACTAATCATGTGAAATACACAACCAATTTAAGCTGAGCAGTAATGCTACAGGCCTGAGGTCAATGCTCTGCTATGTGACACGGTGTGATCCCAAACTTCGGAGTGATGTTTGTACTGCGCTGCCATTTTATTCAAAAGTATGAATACATATGCTTACACAAAACATTAACAAACATGCATGTGCTTCTTGCTGAAGCATAAAGGAAGGATTTTAAGGACACTCCTCAATGCCAGAGAGAAAATGAACAAGTTTTTCTGTCTCATTTTATACCGTTTTACTTGAATAAATAAGCACATTTTCATCTGCAAATCTAATGAACACTGTAAAGTGAATTTAAAAAATCTTGCATCAGGTATAAATGTTTAAAAATCATTTCACAAATCACCTTGACTCTACTATCACCATTTACTAGGCTGTGTAAGGCTTGGCAAGTCATTCTTGTTAAATCCATTCCCT
Source organism: Rhizomys pruinosus (assembly GCA_009823505.1). NCBI lineage: Eukaryota > Metazoa > Chordata > Mammalia > Rodentia > Spalacidae > Rhizomys > Rhizomys pruinosus. The sequence goes on along the minus strand of VZQC01010352.1, from coordinate 2,989,140 downwards.
AATGCTACAGTGACAAAAACTACAGAAATCTTGCCAGAGTGGTGATGATAACTATGGTGACACACCTAAGGAACACAGAGCAGCGTGTAGCCCATATTAAACAATGACAGTTCTTCATAGTCAGCAGAGCTCTATCTAAAGTGATTTGAAATGTAATCCTTTGACAAGCTTTCTGAGTCACTTCTGGGTTTTGTGACAGAAGCATATTCTCCATAACCACCTGCTTTTGGCCTAGTACTCTGGATGGTTTCAGCCTTTCCATATTGAGGGAAAGAAGGGAAGAACTACAAGTCCTTACTGAACTAAACAGAATCAAAAATGAGCAAAGGAGGAACATCAGCTGAATCAGGTAAACTTCATAAGGCACCTTTAAAGCCTACAGTATCTGAATGATTCAGGCAAAAATTCCCACTTTTTAATAAACTGAGTTTACAGGGAATTGTACTGTTCTGGTTCTGAATGTAAATTAATTGTCAAATATTACTGGCATGCCAGGCTGCAGAGTGGTAATAAAAATCTGGTTAAGTATTTATATTTCAAAAACTGTACTTTTTACATTTTCCCTTGTATAAACTTTATATTAGAGGAGGAAAAGGCTTTAATTATGTCAGATTATAATAGGATAATTTTGAAATTTTATGTTAAAGACAATGAATGATGTTTATGATTGAAATGAAGAAAAAGTCTGGCAACTTGAGTTCAATGCTTAGAACTCACTGCTCAAGGAACAAAACAACTCCAAAAAGTTGTTCTCTGACCTCTGCGCATTTGCCGTGGTCCATCTGTACCTAATTCAAACAGTTCATGCACAAACAAAGATGTATTCATAAAAAATATTTTAAAGAGTGAGAATATCTAATAGATATTCTCTATTGTAAGACCTCTATACCATTTTTAAACCATTGGATTTCAAAAATTCTGTGCTTCTAAGGCCATTATTATCAGAATAGACATTTTGAGATTCTTATTAAAATAACCATAAGGAATATATTTAAACTAAATACATTACTAAATATATAAATATTTTAAATGCTTTAATCACGAATACATGGTTATCTTTCAATGCTGCTCGAAACATTTAAGCAACACAATAAATAGTATTGATAAATAATAGATACTGCAGAGATAAAATCCGGAAAAAACATCATTTAAAAATTATAAAGAAAATGGCTTTGAAAGGGATCAGATGTAATGAATATCAGAAATCAAACATGTCAGGAGGACCAAACCAAACATACTTCATCAGTACCTATGCCTCTGGCAGTCTGCCTAGAACATGGTCTCATTTTCCAGGAACCAAATGGCAATAAAAATCCATCTGTTTGGTCCTATAAACATAAAGATTTGATTTCCCACTTGCACTGAAATCAGATATCTATTTCATAATGGAACAGAAAACATTTTAGTCATCACAGAGGAAGTAACAGCAGATGGGGGCAGGTAGATGGCACTTACCCTGAGCTGTTTTTGTCTTTTGTCATTTCCATGCAGGTGAGCAGGCAACCTTATAACCATGTGGAAGCTTAGTCAGATCTGGATCAGCTGAGCAGGCGTTCTGTTACCTGTGAGCTCTTATGTCTCACAAGCCCTGCCCACCATCTCCAATAGGAGCCAGCGATACAGATAAACATCTGAGACTACCCGAGATCCCTAGCTCCATACAAGTTGCTATCTTGCCAAAGAACACACCTCTCACTAAGCACAACCAATGGAATTATAAGATGCAATCAGCTTTCAGATATCCACATGAGAAATATGCTTCAGGAAGAGTGATTTTAATGCTACAAAGGAAAAGCAGATATTACTTGGTGATATTACTTCTATCAGACTTTTTATGGACAAGAACCCAAGAATATTAATGTTGACTCTGCTGTTGCCTATATTGACTGTATTCTTATCATGTGCTAGGCTTCACAGCAAGGGCATTAATGCATTATTTATTAGGATCATGGTTGTTTATGAATGAGGAAGGTATTATTCACATTTCAGTTTACTAAAGGAAAAAATAGAAAACCTCAAAGTGTGAGGAACTTGCTCAAAGTTATAGGAATATGACCTGTCACTGTCAAAAGTTGCTATTGAGCTCTTCCCTGAGGCACTGATGTCTTGAGTATTTTATGTTATGTCCTTGATTGTGCTGATCTTGCTAGAATCCAACAAACTATCAGAAAGAAAAGTCTTCCTAAGTGTTCACAGAAAAATACTTATAAAATGTAGATGTAATGATGTTTTGAGGGGTTAGGGCACAGAGACAAGATCTGCCTGTGGAGCCCAGACTGGTCTTGAATTCACAATCCTCAGTGCCATATTTACCTTTCTGAGTGCTAGAAATAGAGGTGTGTATCACCATACTCAGCCAAATACAAAGCATTCTACGGGAAATAGACCTCAGTGACTAAAAGTCAAATTAATACTCCAAGAAGAATTATTATTCTAAAAAAACACCCCATTTAATTCTCACTTATTTTAAAAATAATGGATGTGGAGGATGACAAGATGTTAAAATTGAACAGCATGGCCTTAAGCTGGGACTGGTTAGCTTCCTAATAGAAGTAGCTGACAGAGTAAAGAAAGGCTTGTGTGTTAAAAGACTATTAAGTGAGAGCTCTAACTATTTTTAGATCATCGCCCTCCCCAGAGATCACTATAAATCTGATTTGTCAGTAAAGAAGCTCCCTTTGTACCTGCAAATCTATTAACGGTATAGCTCCATACTGTACTACTGAAGGGAAGGACTGAGTTAGAGTAATTTCCTCAGACTGTAAACCAATATGCTGGAGTTCTCACAACATCCAAACAAAAGGGTCCACCATACTGATTTCTGGAGAGTGGTGGTGAACGATCCAGTCATTTCTCTTCATAATCATATTTTTTACTCTCCTAAATCTGCCTGGGAGTGAAAAATTATCACAAATCCAACATCCACAGAATAGCCTATTAAGAAGGAGACCTGTCCTCTTCCTTCTGCAATCAGATTGACATGGATGGTAAGACCCTGGCTTTGTCAAAGTTTCTGTTAGATAGCACTCCTACACCAGAAATTAAGGCAAACTTGCTTGTGATGCAGAAATTCACTTGGCTCAAAAGATAAATCCATTTTTGCAATAATTTTATTGGAGAAGTTGGCTATTTCTTGAGCTTTCACTAGACAGGTATCCATTGCCATGGCTAGAAGTTCTTCCTAAAGCTTTTCAACTGGAATCATGCCAAGTTTTAAGTTAGTCAGCATGAATATCCTTTTGTACCTGTACTCTCCATTTTTACTTAAATCTGAGCAAGTAAACAAAAATATAGTAAAGTATATAGAAGGCAACATATCATGGGTGGAGAGCATGATGGATGTTCTGCCACTTTTTAAGAATGGCACAAGGGTACAGAGGTTGGCAATGGCCTGGATTTCTGTTCACTTAAAGTAGCACCATCTGGGTGTGGGGTGGAAACGAGACCTCCTTAATGACCACAGTTTACTTTTCATGGGTATTTTCTACCTAAGGAAGCCTCCTAAAGACTAAACTTTTCACTACTAGAAACACAAAGTGAGATTAGTGTGTTTGATGACAGGAGGCTCTTACATAACAAGGGACAAGGCAGAGACTATCAGGATTGCTTTTGCAGCTTCCATTTAATGGCCTGTAAACAAATGACTCTGTGAATATTCATTAGAAAAAGGACTCAGAAATACCAGAAAAAGATCTTCCCCTGAATACCGATACATCTTGCTCAAGGCCATATTGAAACTATTTTATATTGGATAGTAAATACAGCAATGTACTTTAAATTATCTGCACAATGTGCAGATATAATGAACATTTATATCTATGTTGGTACATACATACATTTTTTATAAGCATTTTGGAATTTAAAAAATTAAATGTTTTCTTTCTTAAAAATAGGAAATAGACATTTATAAGTCCAAGTTCAGCTATAAAACTAAATTAGGGGAAAATAATGTCAAAGAACAGTAATGTACATTGATGACAGTGAAATTAATCATTATTATGCTCATATTTAAAAGAGAGACAGAAAGGAAATTAAATAGTGAATAACAGTCATACTGTGGTGGGGAGTTGTTAATATTGTTATACATTTAATTTCAGAATTATTAAATTGGTGAAAGAAATCATCTGGGTCAACATGCTATATTGGTATTTTAAACTCAATTTAATAATACTCCTTATTTTAATGGGTTTTGAAAGACTGAAGATAAACTTTGACTTTCATATTTAAAAATTCCAACTGCCAAGCAATCTCTTTAATATTAGTTTTATCTATATGCAAAGAATTACAACTACAAGCCAAATCCCATTTTTCTTTGAAAAGTAGAAAATGAGAGTAGAAATGCTGCAGTAAACTATCCACCTGAGGCTTGATCATTTTTGATTCATGACTAGGTCTAGAGTAAGAGATAAATATGAAATGTTCATTAATTTGAAGTTATCTGCCACTTAGAGCCGAAAAGGAAAGGGATTCTCTTTCAATTATTAGGAACATACCTGGTTGTTTACCATAAAATGTATACTTGACTGTAATAGTCCTTTACTATTCAAAAGAGTGGTGCTTTTAACATGGAAGGAAAACATTTTGTTCTCATTAGGTATTATAAGAATCATCCCACAATGTTTATTAGCACTGAGGACAAAGTATTTTGTGGCCTGCATGGCATGCCCAAGTCCAAGTGACCAGGAAACTTTGATGTCCTTTCATCAAACAGAGCCTATTCCACCACAGCATTTTAGTAACATGGGTATCAAAAAGCTAATGATTAGGCCACAACACCTAGCTATCACACTAGAGAGTCTAAAATCAATGTCTACTTTAAACATTACTAATGTAGTCCCTGGAAGGAATACTACAGCCAATCCTCTCTAGGTCAAACAACACATTTGCCACTTGACTGAACATGAAAGGAAAAGTCAATTAAGTAATATTATACTCAAGTCTTGAAGTAAGACCTCATTTACCCTTTAATTTCATCTATGCAGAGTATAATGAGTTGGAAGTGAGGAAGTTCTTAAGGATTATATTCACAGAGGAGCTCTATGTCTATATATCTCACATTATTTGCACTGATGACCAAATATTGAGCTCAGCTGCCTGCTTTTCCACTTACACAACAACTTCTTTGAAGCTACCCTGAGGTCGTACTACAAAGAAGTACACCTTGGTTTAGAATATAAGTTGAAGTAGATGACTACAAGGCTCATATTCTCTTTTTCTGTCTCTCTTGTTTCCTATACAAGGTTTGGTGATATACCAATGATCTTCTAGTACTCAAGCAGTACAGTGTCAGCTGCACTGCCATGTGGCTGAAGCACAGAATGAAGAAGGGCATTGTTCTGGCAACAGTGGCTGAATTTGAGTTGTAGTTTGCTCTCTATGGACATGTTACTTATTCTCAATGAGTCTGCTTGTAAAAGATCTTAGAAAAGACATTAGGCGCCATGCCACAGCTCCAGCGCTCACATCTGCTCTGCTTGGCTAGTTAGACCTTCTTCAGGCTTAGAGTTAGAAGCCCCCCAGCTCTTCCGGCATGAGACCTCCAGACTAGTATAGAGCTAAGAGATGGAAACAACCTAAATGTCCCTCAGCTGATGAATGGATAATAAAAATGTGGTACATTTACACAATTGAGTTCTATTCCGATGTAAAGAAAAATCATGAAATTTGCAGACTACTTATCAAAGAAGCTTCTTTGTGCAACAGATGGAGACAATTATAGACTTCCACACTTGTCAAATGAAGAGAACAAGTGTGTGTGTGTGAGATGCTTTGCCCTAAGTGACACATCTATTACATAACCTCTACACTCAAGATTCAGAGAGCATAGCAGAACAGGAGGCAGAGAGAATATGAATGCATCTCTCAATTCCTACCAGCAAAACATCCTCATGCAACAGATGGTGATTAACACACAAAGCTAAAACTAGCCCAAATGTTGAGAATAAGAGACTGCACAGTATGTATCCCTGGAAGGACTCATTTAAACCTCTGCCCCCTGGGGGTCAGGGATCATTGCAGATAAAGGATCAGAAAGACTGTAAGAGCCAGGGGTTATAGATGACCACAAGGAAACAAAGTTTTCCAATGGCTGGGAATGTGCTCAGATGAACTTACAGTAATGGGGTCAGCACGCACAAGACCCATGCAAATTCAAGCCAGACAAAACCCCAGTATAGAAATGGGGAAATGCATAAGCCCCAACCTTAGCTGAAGAACTCTTGGCAATTGACAACTGCTGGGTGAGGAAGAGTTGGTCTTCTCCATGGACGTGTTGCTAGATAAGGTTGACCAGGCTCTAGTGGACAGACTCACACAAAGGGATGTCTGTAGTTGACAAACTTGACTAGATAGTCCTTAAAATATGGGACAGAATGCATAAAATCTGTTTGGGGGCTATGGTTCTAAATATAATCAAAATGTAGTTTATGGTATTCAATGAAAAATTCAATAAAAATAAAAGTTATTTTAGCCCAGAAAGAATAGGAATCTCTCATTCAATTATGCCTCAAAACCATTCTTATTTTATTTTTATTTATTTATTTATTTATTTATTTATTTATTTTATTTTTATTTTATTTTATTTTATTTTTGACAGGGTCTCCCTGTAGCTCTGGCTGTCCTGGAAACTCACTCTGTAGACCAGGCTGGCCTCGAACTCACAAGAGTACCGCGTGCCTCTGCCTCCCAAGTGCTGAGGATTAGGCGGGCCGTGCGCCACCACGCCCGGCATTTATGGAGTTCTGTATGTGTAGCAGTGTACTGTCTGCATGCAAGTCTGTCACCCATGTCATGCATGCCGCGGAGGTCAGAAGAGGGTGTCGGATTCCCCTGGAACTGGAGTTCTCCCGGAATTGGAGTTTCACACGGCTCTTGGCCGCCATGTGGGTGCTGGGGATCGAAACCGGGTCCTCTGTAAGAGCGGTCGGGGCTCTTAACCTCTAGGCCATCTCTCCAGCCCCCTCAAAACCATTTTTAAATTAATGTCCATTCTTTAGAAATAAAGCAATCAAGAGCTTTCTTATTCTGAGTATGGTAGCTTCTTTTTTTTTTTTTTGGTCTTTTCGAGACAAGGTCTCCCTGTAGCTCCAGCTGCCCTGGAACTCACTCTGTAGACCAGGCTGGCTTTGAACTCACAAAGATCCGCCTGCCTCTGCCTCCTAAGTAGTATGGTAGCTTCTAATCCTAGATCTCAGCAGGCTGAGACCGAAAGTTTTATTGCTCTAGCTAAGACTTCAACCACTATACTGAAAAAGAGGGGGAGAGAGTGGACACCTTTTTTTGCTCTTGATCTCAGTAATGCATTGAGGTTTTTCTCCATTAAGCATGTCGTTGAGCATAGGTTTGTCCTATACAGACTGTATTAGTTTGTGGTAAGTCCCTTCCATCCCTAGCCTTTTCCATGGCTGTTACCAAGAAGGGATTTTGGATTTTGTCAAAGGCATTTTCCACCTCAATTGAGATGATTGTATGATTTCTGTCTTTGATTAAGTTTTTGTGATTTATCGACTTAAGTATGTTGAACCATCCCTGCATCTCTGGAATGGACCCAACTTTATCATGGTAAATGATCTTGAATTAATCAGGTTTGCAATCACTTTATTGAGAATATTTTTAGCACCTGTGTTCATCAGGGAAATCATCTTGTATTTACTTTGTTATTGTGTTTTTTATCTGGCTTTGCTACAAGGTAACATTGCCTTTGTAAAAGGAGCTTGGAAGTGTTCTTTTCTTTTCTACTTTATAAAATAATTTGAAGAGTAGTGATGTTGATTCTTTGAAGGTCTGGTTGATTTATGCAGTAAATCCCCCTGGAATTGTAATTTTTATATGGTATATTTCTAACGATTTCTTAAATGTCATTGTTATGAATCTATTTAGATTATTTATCTCATCTTTGTTTAACACTGGTATATTGTATTTCTCTAGAAATTCATTCATTTTTTTTATATTTACAATTTTGTGAAGTATAAATTTTTTATGACTGTCCTCATGCGTGTTTAAATTTCAATGGTAACTGTTGTATGTCTCTTTTTATCTCTAATGTTATTAATTTGGATCGTCTCTCATTGTTTTGGTTAATTTGATTAATCAAAGAACCAACTCTTCATTTTACAAATTCTTGTAATATTTTTTCCATCTCTCTATCACTAATTTCTGCCGGATTTAATTATTTCTCCCCATACTGCTTTTGGGCTAATTTGTTATTGGGTTTCCAATGCCTTCAGTACATTATTAAATTATTTGAGACCATTCTGATTTTTTTAATGTAGGCAGTTCTCTCTTAGGAACATCTTTCTTGTATCCCATACGTTTTTAACATGTTTCAATTTTCATTCAATTGTAAAATTTTTATTTCTTTTATTATTTTAATTTTTTAGTCTTTTTTTAATTAAAGCTTTTTTATTAATTTTATTTATTTCTGTATGTGTACGAATGTACTGTCTGCATGCAAGTCTGTGCACCTGTGTCGTGCAATGCCGCGGAGGTCAGAAGAGGGTGTCGGATTCCCCTGGAATTGGAGTTCTCCTGGAATTGGAGCCTCGGACAGTTCTCGGCCGCCATGTGGGTGCTGGGGATCAAACCCAGGTCCTCTGCAAGAGTGGTCGGTGCTCTTAACCGCTAGGCCATCTCTCCGGCCCAATTTTTTAGTCTTTTTGAGACAGGATCTGTCTTCCTATAGCCCCAGATGGCCTGGAATTCACTATATAGACCAGGAAGGCAACTATCTCACAAAGATCTGCTGACCTCTGCCTCCAGAGTGCCAATGTCTATTTCCTTTATTTTTTATAGAATTCATTTATTTCCTTTTTTATTACATTAATTTACTAATTTAATATGGAGGGGTCACATGTGAAGGTCAGAGAACAGCTTGCAGGAGTGAGGTCTCTCCTTCCACTCTGGTCATTAGGCTTGGCAGCAACTGACCTTACCTGCTGAACCAACTTTGCAGGCCCTTGACTTCACTTTTTATTTTGTCAGTGACCCATTCCTCATTGAACACTGTGCTATTTAATCTTCATCACTGTGCATTTTTGTTGTGTGGTTTCTCTTGCATTGATATCTAGCTTTATTCCATTGTGTCAGATAAAATACAAAGTACTATTTCAATTTTTGTCTCTTTGTTAAGACTTGTTTTGTATTCCAAAGTGCACATCCTGAAAAGAACATGCCTTCTGTACTGTTTGGGAGGAATGGTTTATAAATGTCTATTAGGTTTATTGACCTAATATCTATAACATCTTTCATCTGCAAAATCTATCTAATGGTGAAAATATGATATTGAGATCACCCACAATTACTGTGTTGTAGTTATTGTATAGCTGTATACTAAGTAGCATTTATTTTATGAAGTTGGGTCCTTCTGTGTTCAGTGTGTATGTCTTTGTAATTATAATATCCTCTAATGGGTTGTTTCTGGCAAGAGATCTTGATGGCAATTCGACTATAGACTATAGATTGACTATAGATGAGACTATAGTCTCATCACTCATATCAAATGACTAAACAAATACTAAAAGTAAGATTCTTAAATATTGATGATATTACAGATAAAGTATTTAATTCATAGGAGTTAGGATAGATACCACTGTTGTATGAAACCTAGAATTTCAGTTATTGGGGTTAAAAAGTTTAGGTGCTAGCATATCTGAAGGCTATCTGGGCACATCTATACTTCCTTATAACATCTGCAAGATAGGACAATTGTGTTTTATCAAAGATGTGTAATAATCGAAAATAATGTGTAGAAAATGTCTCTAGGACATATGAGGACATCTAAGACACTCTATAATTGATTTGTCCCTTCAGATTTACAGAAAAATAACAGAGAGACTCAAAAGGCATTTTTCATTTTAGAGAAGAGGGTGTAGGCCATTTTTGAAAGCCGTTGACAGTCCACATTATGGTATTCAAAGACTACCATTATAGGGAGATAGATGGAAAAACCAGCCCTAAGACCTTCCATGTATCTGTCTTATATATGAATGTTTTCCAACTCTATAAAATAGGCAGAAACTTTGTTTCTATAGAGGTACCATACTATTTTATATGTGGCACATTTTTAGAAGAGAGGAAGGGTAAGTGAAGTCTTATTCTTTGACTTACCAAAAGATCAATAAACTTTTCTTCCTGAGGCAACTGTAAAAATGCACACATTTGAGCATAATAAGAAATATACTTTGTCTTACATCTGAAATCAAATCAGTAAAGAGCACAATCTACTGAAGGAAGCATGAGATAAACATAACATCCACCCCAAATGTGCTGCATGCAATTGTGGTTTTTAAAATCCCTGCTAATTTCAGCATTGTTTCCCTATGAAGATGAACCAAACGAAATTAGTCCATCAGTTTACATAGCACATAAAATTACTTGAGAGCAGTCAGCTGCCTCTCCACTTCCTCCGAAGGACAAGTAAGAGTTAGGCCACCCTGCTAGGAGCTTGGGCCTTCAGGGACACTGAGGCAGTACTCAGCTGCCCCTTGGCTTTTGCTGCAGACTAGATAAGATCTGGCTCACTTGTCTTGAACCCAGATCTTCAGGGACACTGAGGCCATAGTCAGGTTGCTGGCACTCGGGCCAAATCACCCCCCCACCCCTACTCCCAATCAAACAAAAGGAGCAGGCCTACATTACAATGAAGAAACACTTAAATTTCACATCAGATTACAACCAAAACTAAGCAAATCCACATGCCAAAAGAGAAAAGAAAAATAAACAACATGGGAAAAACAAATAAGACATCTCCACCAAACTCTATCAGTCTTATAGAGGACTTCAACAATGAGATCTCTCCGGAGGTAACCCAGGACACAGATCTTAAAAGAACAATCATAGATATACTCAAAGAAGTCAATGACCTAAAAGGAGAGAATGACCAACTCTGGAAGGCAAGGTAAATGCTGAAAAAAATTCTGAAGCTGAAATGAAAAACGAAACAGAAAAACTAAAAGGGGAGAAGGGTCAACTCCGGAAGGGAAGGAAATGGAAATACTAAAGGAATCTCAGGCTGAAATAAAAAAGGAAATCAAACACTCATCCAGTCAACAGGAAGTGTCAAAAGAAAGCCTTAGTAACAGAATGGATGAAGCAGTAAATAGAATATCAATCCTAGAAGATAATGTGGAAGAACTGAAGACATCAAGCAAAGATTATGAAAAATTAAAAAAAAAAACACAAGAGTGGAATAATCAGGAAATATGGTACACCATCAAGAGACCAAACCTCCATATCATAGGAATAGAGGAAGGAAAAGAATCCCAGGATAATGGTATGGACCAGATCTTCAGCAGAATTATAGAAGAAAATTTCCCCAAATTGAAAAAAGACACCCACACAAGTACAAGAAGTAGATAGAATACCAAATAGATAAGATCAAAAAAGAAACTCCCCATACCATGTCATAATCAAAATTCTATATGCTCAAAACAAAGACAGAATACTGAAAGCCACAAGAGAAAAACAAGTTACATATAAAGGAAAACCCATCAGAATTACAGCTGACTTCTCAACACAAACGATGAAAGCCAGAAGAGCTTGGACAAAAATATTTCAGTACTAAAGGACTACAGATGCCAACCCAGGTTATTCTATCCAGCCAAAATGTCAATCATAATTGGAGAAAGGAAAATATTCCATGACGTAAACAAGATGAAAGAATACATGTCTAGAAGACCAACCTTCCAGAAAATACACAAAGCAGTTCAGAGGACATAGGAAAGGACCAGCTATCCCCAAGTGGCAAGAGAGATCAGCTAATAAAGGTATAAACACAGAAATACAAATACAGAGCAAAAATGCAAACAGAAAATAAACTGAAGGGAAGCAATATACATCTCTCAATATTAATCCTAAATATTAATGGTCAAAACTCCCCATTGAAGAAACACAGACTGTGAGAATGGATTAAGAAGCTGAATCCATCTTTCTGCTGTCTACAATTAACACACCTCACCTTCAAGGACAGGCACCATCTTAAGGTGAAAGGATGGGAAAAAATATTTCAATCAAATGGTACCAAAAAAGCAAGAAGGAGTTACTATTTTAATAACAGACAGAGTAGATTTCAAAGTATAAACTAATCAGAAGAGATGAAGAGGGTCACTACATCCTTATCAAAGGATCAATCAACCATGAAGATCTCACAATCATAAATATATATGCACCAAACACTGGTGCACTAAACTTTATAAACACAATCCTGAAGGGCTTCATGACACAGATGAATCCAAGCACACTAATAGTGGGAGACTTTAATACCCCACTGAACCCATGGGACAGGTCAACTGGACAAAGAATAAACAGAGAGATATCTGAACTGAACAATACTATACACCAAATGGACCTATCAGACATCTACCAAATATTCCACCCAAACACCAAAGAATATACTTTCTACTCAGCACCCCATGGAACATTTTCCAAAATTGACCATATACTGGGACACAGAGCAAACCTCACAAATACAAAAAAAAAAAAAAAACTGAAATAATTTCATGCATCTTATCAGACCCCAGTGCAATAAAGCTTAATATGAAGACCAGAAAGAACTAGCTACAAGAACACATGGAGACTTAATAACACACTACTGAATAACAAATGGGTCAAAGGAGAAATAAAAAAAAAAGAAATAAAAGCATTCCTGGCACTAAATGAAAGGAATGATACAACACAGCAAAACCTATGAGATCCCTTAAAAGCAGTCCTGAGAGGTAATTCACAGCCCTAAGTGCCTACATTAAGAAAACAGAAAGAGCACAAATAAATGACTTAAAATTGCAACTAAAAAAACTTGAGAGGCAGCAACAAATGAATCCTAAACCTGGCAGACAGGAAGAAATAACAAAAATCAGAATGGAAATCAATGAAATAGAAATAAAGAAAACAATACAAAAAAATCAACAAATCCAAGAGCTGGTTCTTTGAAAGGATAAACAAGATAGATAGACCTCTAGCCCAACAGACTAAAAGAAGGAAAGAGCAGCTCCAAATTAACCAAATTAAAGATGAAAAGGGAAACATCACAACAGATAGTGAAAAGATTCAGACAATCTTATGGGAATACTGCAAAAACCTATACTCTACTAAATTTGAGAACCTAAGAGAAATGGATGAATATCTGACATCATCCACCAAGACTTAGCCAGGAAGAGATTGACACCTTAAACAGACCCATAATAAAGGAGGAAATTGAAACTGTAATAAAAACAGCCTCCCAACTAAAAAAAGCCCAGGTCTAGATGGATTCACAATCTCCCAAATTCTATGAAGCCAGCATCACTTTAATACTAAAACCAGGCAAAGATACAACTAAAAAAGAAATCTATAGATCCATTTCATTAATGATCATAGAAGGAAACATTCTCAATAAAATACTTGCAAACCACACACAGGCACATATCAAAATGATCATCTACTATGACCAAGTTGGATTCATACCAGAGATGCAGGGATGGTTCACATATGTAGATCAATAAATGCCATTAAGCACATAAACAGACTGAAAGACAAAAACCACACACTCATCACAACTGATGTAGAAAAGACCTTCTGCAAAATTCAGCATGCCTTCATGTTTAAAGTCCTGGAGGGAACTGGACTGGAGGGAACATTCCTCAACACAATTAAAGGCATATATGAAAACCCACAGCCAGCATTATCCTAAATGGGGAAAAACTAGAAGTGTTCCCCTTAAAGTCAGGAACCCAGCTAGGCTGCCCCCTATCCCCACTCCTTTTCAATATAGTGATTGAAATGTTCACAAGAGCAATAAGACAAGAAAAGGAAATTAGAGGAGTACTAATTGGAAAAGAGGAAGGCAAACTATCCCTTTTTGCAGATGGCATGATAGTTTACCTAAGGGACACCAAAAACTCCACCAGAAAACTCTAATAGAAACCATCAACAGGTTCAGTAAAGTGTCAGGATACAAAATTAACTTAGAAAAATTGGTAGCCTTTCTTTAAGCCAATAACAAGGAAGGAATACAAGGAAACTTTCCTACTCACAATAGCCTCCAAAAATATATTATCTAGGAACAAACCTGATCAAACACACTAAAAATCTCTACAAAGAAAAATTTAAATCCCTCAAGAAGGAGATTGAAGAAGACACTAGAAGATGGAATAAACTCCCATGATCATGGATTGGAAGACTCAATATAGTAAAACTGACCATCCTGCCCAAAGTAATATACAGATTCAAGGCAATCCCAAATAGAATCCTCAGGAACTTCTTCACAGACCTAGAAAAACCATCCTAAAGATCATATGGAGAAACAAAAGCAACTGGATAGCCAAAGCAACCCTGAGCAAAAAGAGCAATGCAGGAGGGATAGTCATACCAAAGTTCAAATTATACTATAGGGGTATACTCATAAAAACAGGCTGGTATTGGCACAAAACAGGCCTATAGATCAATGGAACAAAATTGAAGTTCCAAACCTGAGCACATCCAATTTTAGCCAACTCATATTTAGCAAGGGAGCCAAGAAGACTCAGTGGAGGAAAGACAGCATCTTCAGCAAATGGTGTGGGCATAGCTGGATCACCACTTGTAGAAGAGTAAAACTAAACTCCTACCTCTCACTATGTACAAAAATCAACTCCATGGGGGATAGAGAGATGGCCTAGCAGTTAAGAGCACGGACTGCTCTTGCAGAGGACCAGGTTTGATCCCCAGCACCCACATGGTGGCTGAGAACAGTCTTTAACTCCAGTTCCAGGGGAATCCGACACCCTCTTCTGACCTCTGCAGCATTGCATGACATGGGTGCATAAACTTACATGCAGACAGTACATTCATACACATAAAAAATAAATAAAAATAAAAAATTCAACTCCAAATTGATCAAAGACCTCATTGTGAAACCCAAATCTCTAAAAATGATAGAAGAAAACATTGATAGTAACTTACAAGACACAGGCATAGGAAAAGATTCTAAATCAGACAGCCGATACACACAAAATGAGGTCAACAATTTATAAATGGAAACTTATTAAACTCGAGAGCTTCTGTACAGTGAAAGAAACAATCAGAGAACTGAAGAGAAAACCCACAGAGTCAGAGGAGACAGTAACCAGTGATACATTTGATCGAGCATTAACATCCAGAGTGTATAAACTACTCAAAAAACAAAAAATGAAGAAAACAAATGACCCACTCAAAAGATGGAGAAAAGAGCTGAACTTTACAAATGAAGAAGTAAAGATGGCTGAGAAACATCTCAAAAAGTGTTCAACATTGCTAATAATTAAGGAAATGCAAATTAAAACCACCTTAAGATTTTACTTTACCCCTGTTAAGAATGGCCAAGATTAGGAAAACAAATGACACCAAATGCTAGACAGGTTGTGGGGAAAGGGGAACACTCATCCACTGCTGGTGGGAATGTGAACTCATGCAACCCCTATGGAAAGTAGTGTGGAGAACTCTTAAGAAACTGAAAAAAGCCAAGCTGGGCATGGTGGCACACACCTTTAATCCTAGCACCTGGGAAGCAGAGGCAGGAGTATCTTTGTGAGTTCAAGGCCAGCCTGGTCTACAGAGTGAGTTCCAGGATAGCTGGGGCTACAGGGAGACCCTGTCTCAAAAAAAAAAAAAAAAAAAGAAACTAAAAAAGAGCCTACCACCTGACTCAGTTATACCATTCCTGGCTATATACCCACAAAACTCAACCTATCACAGAGATACATACACATAATATTCATTGCAGCTCTCTTCACAATAGCAAAGAGCTGGAAGCAGCTCAAGTGTCCCTCAACTGATGAGTGAATAGAGAAAATGTGGTACATCTAGACAATGGAATTCTATGCAGCAGTACAGAAAGATGACATCATGAATTTTGCAGGCAAATGGATGAAACTTGGAGCCATTATGCTAAATGAAGTAACACAGTCCCAGAAAAACAAATGACGAATGGTATCCCTCATTTGCGGATGCTAGCACCAAATGCTAGCCCTTGCCTAGTTGAAAGGCAAGCTGAGCAAAGTTAATGTTATATTTCTTTTTATTTGAAGGCAACTGTGTTGTTATAAGGTGAATCCCTTAATAGGCTCTAGAATTAATTTACCACTTATTTTCAGACTTTGTAATTGTGGTATATGAGTGGAGGATATGTATTCATATTTTAGAGTAATATATAAGTAAAGGGTAAATGTGATCTCCTAAACATATTTTGGAATTAACATACAGTTTAACATACACTTTATTTTCAAAGGTCATAATTTTGGTATATATATATACATATATATATGTCACATATATACATATATATGCATATTTTAGAGCAATACAAATGGGACAGAATGACAAGGACAAAAGGACTGGGTCAAAGAACTGACTACTTCTGCCCCAAACAGTAAAGCTCTGCAGAGAAAACCTTTAAAAAGATTGAGCAAAAGATGCAAGACATATATGGCTGAATGCATGAACTGGGGTGTAGGGAACACGGAAAAAGGAAATGTGTCTAAATTGGACTGAGAAATGATGTATGAAATACAAAAAGCACCAATAAAATATTTTATTAAAATTACTTGAACATTTTGCAAGAAGTCTTTTGATGTTTGAAAAATTTATTCACTCTGTAAGAGATTATAGGCTTTAAAAAATGGTTATAAGAACAAAAAGCATCAACTACATAAATAAAAACAGTACAATTCTATCCACATAGACACACATAGAAAAGGTGACAGAAATACATCTATTCTTGCTTTCAATTTTATTGAAACATCAATCTCTAAAACCATCTAGTCACAGAAATAAGTTATCACAAGGATTACTGGAAAGTGTTTATTTGAGCATTCATAAGCTTTAAATAAAACAAATACCAGAAGGCATCAAAAAATTCTACCTGAATTTCACAGTCATAGTTCTTAGCAAAAGTGAGAAATCTAAACTTAGTCGGATAAAAACTTAACCTCCCCTTCTGGAAGCTGGAGAAATGTTACACATATCATTACACTTTGGGTGTGAAATGCCTCCCTATGCAATAGTATTTAGACAGTCTCTAGCCAGAGGTACTGTTTTTCAGATATTATAGAACCTTTTTGACATGGGGCTTTCTTGTGTAGCAATTTCCTCTGAGAGAAAGGCTTCCACCTTGAAGGAAAGCTTGTAAAGAAAATAGGATATCTCAAGCAGCAGTATGTCTTAAAAGGAGGTGGGTGTGGTGGCACATGCCTTTAATCCTAGCACTTGGGAGGCAGAGGCAGGCAAATCTCTGTGAATTCAATGCTAACCTGGTCTACAGAGTGAGTTCCAAGCCATCTGGGGCTACAGGGTGACCCTGTTTCAAAAAAAAAAAAAAAAGGAGGTGAAACATACCATTCTGCAGGAAAGCTTACTAAGCTGAGAAATAAAAACCTCAGTAGCCTCAGGAAGTCCCTGAAATTGACCAAGTTGTGTAGGTTTCTCCCTCCTTAAGCGAATACAAAAGCTTACTTAGGTTGTGAAGAAACCTGCCCAGAACAGGCTCTGGGCAGAATGTAGTTCAGTGCTGTAGGTTCCTCTTCACTTTAGGTGTAGAGGTCTCTGCTTGTGGGTCAGTGTCATGGGGGAAGCTGGCACTAAGTGTTCTGCGACTACAGACTGAGCCATTGCTGCTACTCTGCCTGTCTTATTAGGAATCACTGAAATTCCCTACAGCTATAAGCTAAAAAGCCCTTTCTTCAGTTGCTTCTGTCAGATATTTTGTCACAGCAATGAGAAAAGCAATACCTATGGGTGTTTACACACATACACATTCTTTTATTCTTCTAAAAATGAGAGATTTAGAGTATGCTATAAAATTATAAAATGACAAACATTCTTATGTTTGTCAGATTCTGTGTCAAAATCTAATGACTGTTAGAAGAAACTTAACTATTGAAGAATATAGGATTCTGTGTAGGCATCATCTTTACATATGGGAGGTCAGTAGTTTGAAAATAAGATTCTGGGACTATTGTTAGCAGTGTAAGCACTGTCAACAAGTTCCATGTAGCAGAACAAATGTGAGCAAATAGAGATTGAAGAAAGTCACATAGTAAATATACAACAAGGAGAATATGAGCCCATGCTGAGGGAGCACAGCCCAGGCCTTTCCCCACCTAGGCAACCTTCTGATCTGATGGTTAATTCTTCTGCACAGTGTTATGAGGTTTTAGAAAAGTAGCTTACTGGATCCAATCTTCTGGATCCTACGGTGTAAGAGGAATCTTTAAATATATATGCATGTTGATTAGGAGAAGTATTAATTTTGGGGGGATTTCCAAGGGTACATGTTTCCAAACATGGGTACAAACTTGGTACAAACATATGTTTGTACCAAGCCATTCATTCCAAATATCAATATATACGAGATACTTTTAAATGTGTGAATTACAGTTTTAATTTCTAAATATATTGTCTTTGTTTCTGCACTGCATGGTGAGTTGTTTTGGGTACTCCAGATTGTCTCACATTGCCACTATGGCTTGGATATGGTCTGCATGTATCCTTCAAATGCTCATCTGCCAAATGTCTGATGTCTAGTTAAGAAGTGGAATCTTTAAGAGATAGAGCATGGCCTAGTCAATAAAGTGTCTACCATGCAAGCATGAGTTTTAGATTTGCATCCCCAGCACCCATGTAAAATCCAGGTGTGTGACATACATCTGTAACCCCAGTGATAAGTGGAGGCAGAGCTATGGGGAGAGGGTCAGGTCCCTAGAACTCATGGTCCAGCCAGCCTACCTAAATCAAGGAACTCCAGTTTCAGTGAGACCTTATTTAAAATAAAACAAGGGCAATCAAGGAAGAAACTCAACTTCTGGCTTCCACACATAAATGTGCAAGTATGCACACATACCTGCACACTCATGAACATACACATATACCACATATACACACATGCACACACACACACACACTTTTTTTTTTAATGATGTGGTGCCTTGTAGAAGGTGATTTCTTCATTTGTGAAGCAGCCTTGGACAGTATTAATGCAGGTCTCATAAAAATGGATTACTTCTTGAGAGAATGGGTTGCTTCAAAGTCATTATATTTCCTGTCTGGTCATGCACACATCCCTGTCATTGGAATGCCACATGCCACGGGCTTTCACCTGCACCATGGAGATACTTTTCTCTCTGCCTGTGTGTTTCCGGGACTGTGAGATAATAAGCCTTTTTTTTCTTTAAAAAGTACCAGGCCTCGGGTAATTTGTCACAGGAATAGAAAATAGACTAGCATACTTTACCCAGTCTTTATATGTTCCTAAATGAAAGCCTTTGTATTCCTCATCACTCGAATGCAATAAAGTCTTAGTCCTGAATTCTATAGTATTAAACCATCTTAAAACCAGCTTAAGCCTAATGTCTTCTATAATTTCTCATATAGATCTTTGAATGAAGATACTGAGAACCCCAGGTATAGGATTATGGAATTCCAGAAGATAATTATTTAAATACCTGCTGTTGCAAAAAAAAAAATTAGACCAATAGGCTCCCCATCCATTCTAACCCCTTCTCCCATTTGTCAATACAAAAGCTAATGATAGAAATAGTTGAATTTCCAGCTTGTCCTGAAGGCAGGACTGACCTTGTGTCCAAGTCTGGCCAGTAAGAACAAATGGAAGAGCTCATTTGCTTAATAACACAACCAGGAAACACTAGGTCCTTCTGCTTCCTCATATTACATTTCTCATGAGCAAAAATCCCCTACATATTTATTTAACTCATTGTTTATAGATATCCTGTCCAACACAGTAGCCACTAGCCACCCACGACTATTCAATATTTAATGAAGTAAAACAATACAAAGCAAGAATTTAGGTATTCAGTGTCAGACAGTATAATTACATAATATTTCCATTACTATAGGAATTTATATTTAAATGGCAATGGGCATTAATGCTTTAGATGTTAGTATTTATAATATATTATTTTTATTTTATGATTATGGGTGTAATGCCTGCATGTAGGTGCACCTATGTTGTGCATTGCCCCTGGAGGACAAAGAGTATGTTGGATCCCCTGTAACTGGAGTTAAGGATGCTTGTTAGGCACATGGGTGCAGGTGGGTGCTGGGAATAAAACCAGGTCCTCCTCAAGAGTGTTTTTTGTTTGTCTTTTTAAGACAGGGTCTCCCTGTAGCTCCAGCTGTCTTCAAACTCACTATGTAGACCGGGTTAGCCTTGAACTCACAAAAATCAGCCTGCCTCTGCCTTCTGAATGCTGGGATTAAGGGCATATACCACCACACCCGGCCCCCAAGAGTGCTTTTAACCACTGAGTCATCTCTCCAGCCCCACATGTTAGTAGTTTTAATCATACTAAAGCAACAACAGAAAATCTTAATCTCAGTTCTTCAAGCTAAGAGCATATGCTACCATTGATGTTTTATCTATCATTCAAATTAAATATCACATAACAGTGGAACACAATGTGGAGAGAAATCTAACACATCCCTTGACTCTCACCAGTAAAGCTTCCTCATTCAATAGAGTGTGATGCACACAGAAGGCCACAATAGGACTCCTATTTAAACTCACCCACCCATGGTTCAAGGCTCACTGTGGAAGAGAGGATGGAAAGATCTTAAGATCCAGGGTTGGTGCGTGAACATAAGGAAACAAGATTTTCAGCCACTGGGAACCTGGTAGCAACCCTGATGCATGCACAAGACCCATGATCACTCAATCAGACAAAAAGCCAGCACGGAGCAGGGGAAAGGGGCAGTCGGCCTAAACTGTAGCAAATGAACAATTGGTAAATGATTATTGTGGGGTGAGAGAGAGTATATCTTCTTTTTGGGAGTGACTCTAGATAGGCCTACTAGACTCCAGTGGATGAATCTGGTGGGGGTTGGCTATGAGGAGTAGAGAAGGGTAAGGGGGTCTAAATTTGATTAAGATATAGTATACTAAATCAACAAAAACACAATAAAAATATTAAAAATGAAAAAAAAGCCACATAATTTATATATCACTAGCCTTTATCCTAAGATTTCTCATAATTTCTTGGTGGTTTAGCTGTCAAAACACAATCTTCTCACAGACCCAGTAATCAAGGATTTTCCATGGAGAAAATGACCGAACTAGTAAAATAATCTGATTGTGGTGTCGTAGGATGAATGCAAATAGCCACACTTATTCCACAAGAAGAGCACTGTTGAGTTATAGCATTGGCCTTCACACTCTGGTGATCCCCCAGTGAGGGCGCACAGCTATTTCAGACGTTCCAGTCATTTTCATTCTTTTTTTTTTCAATGTTTTTATTGATGTTTTGTGTATTTCAGACATCATTTCTCAGTTCAGTTTAGACATATTCCCCTTTCCCTTCTCCCCGCCCCACCCCAGATCATACATTCTGCCATAACTATCCTGCATCTTTTGCTTGCAACAGGTACATAGGATCAAAACATTACATGGTACCCCATAACATGTACAATGTTGGTGTCGATTTTTAAAAAAATCAATCCAGATGAGAGCTGACTCTAAGACTCACATCACAAATAGCTTCAAGCCTCTGCCCCGATTGTGCCTTATTCAACACTATACTCATGAATTAGTCTACAAAATATTGCAGGCATACCACAGTATCAAAACCAAATGGAAGGAATCTAATAGGGAAATTTCTTATTATTTTTAATATAGTGCCAGCAAGTTGAAAATGGTTATGCTTAAAGAGATGACTCATCAATTAAGAACACTTATGAATTCAGGTCCCAGCACCCACATTAGGTGGCTCACAACTTCCTGTAACTCCAATTCAAGGGTATCTGGCTGACATCCTCTTCTGGTCTCTACACTATACTGACACAGACACACAGAAACACGGATTTATAAATAATACCAAAAATGAATCTTTAAAAAAAATGGAAAAAGTTTCAAAAGCTATTTCTAACAAATTTCTAGATGTAGTAATTTTAATTTCAGTTTAATTCATTCACTCATAAATCACAGAACATATTAATAATAACATATTTACTGAGTATTTATTATTAACCGGGCAACCTCTCATGTAACATCCATGTGTTTTCATTTGGCTATCACATACATGCTCTGAGTTAGGTATAATAACCGCCTTAATTTTATACATGAAAAGATTGAAGCAGTTTGAAAGAAAACACTCATGGACATAGCACTGAGGAGTAAAAGCTGTCATAACTGGCAACAATAGGCTATCTATTATTACTCAGTCTCAGGGACTGTGCTCTTGATAATGTTCCTACAGAAGTTAGTCCAGAATTTCTCACTGAACTAATGCAGAGAATATATCTCCAAGAGTCCCTAGGAAAAAAAAAAATCTAAGGCCATACTGAGATTTTATTCCTCTATCACTGTATAATAGAAATCCACAAGTATGGATTTGGGCTTGGCCTTTCAATCATGGATCTTCAAAGAAAAAATAAAAGGCAAGCAAAAGAAACTTTTTTTTTTTTTTTTTTTCTTTTGAGACAGGGTCTCCCTGTAGTCCCAGCTGTCCTGGAATTTGCTTTGTAGACCAGGCTGGCCTTGAACTCACAAAGATCCGCCTGCCTCTGCCTCCCAAGTGCTAGGATTAAAGGCATGTGCCACCACGCCCGGCTGATATTGAACTTTTTTAAAGATGTTTCTCAGCCATCTTTATTTCCTCATTTGTGAAGTCTCTGCTTAGCTCTTTACTCCATCTTTTGATGAGTCATTTGATTTCTTACTTCTTTGATTTTTGAGTAATTTACATATTGTGGAAGTCAATGCTCTGTCAGATGTATAGTTTTATTCTTCTACAAGTGGTGATCCAGTTTTGCCAACAAAATTTGCTGAAGACACTCCCTTTCCTCCATTGGGTCTTCTTGGCACAGTAAAATTGTGTGTGCTCAAGTTTGGATATTCAATTTTGTTCCATTGGTCTACAGGTCTGTTCTTGTGCCAGTACCAGGCTGTTTTTATGACTATAGCCCTTTAATATAGTTTGTAGTCTGGTATAGTGATCCCCCCTTTAGTGTTCTTGTCACTAAGAGTTGCTTTGGCTATTCATGGTCTTTTGTTTTTCCATATGAATTAAAGGATTTTTTTCCAAGTCTGCGAAGAAGCTCATTGGGATTTTAATTGGGATTGCATTGAATTTCTATATTAATTTGGGTAGAAGGACATTTTTACTATATTAAATTTCCAATCCATGAGCATGGGAGGAGGTCTTTCCATCTTCTGTTGTCTTCTCCAATCTCCTTCAGGGGTTTAAAATTTTTGTTATAGAGAACTTTGGTATCATTACATTTTATCCTAACAACCCCATGCTGTGGGTATTGTTATTATCCCACCTTGAGGACTGAGAAAGTTAGGCTCAGAGAGAATATGTAGTGAGCAGCAGTCTCAGACATCTGGTTTTGTGACCCAAAGCCCATGAATCAAGGAAAGCAGCCTGCCTCCCATGATTCTTGGTCTGGCCCTTGACTTATTCTCAGACTTCAGTTCTTTCCTTCTCTTTTTGGGGAGCTCTATCCCTGTGCCCTGGTGTTTGTTATTTGTTCCTTGTCCAAGATGTTAAAGTCACAGTTCCTGCTCTTCTCCAAGGGGCCTCTGCTGACTTCCTACAATTACATCCTAACTCCCAATTGCAGGGCCTATCTTGTATGGATGGATGGATGGAGTCACTCCCAATTGCAGGGCCTATCTTGGTGGATGGATGGATGGATGGATGGGAGAACGGGTGGGAGGATGGAGATAGATATGTGGATGGAGTCAGCATTGTTAGCTCCACTCCTTCAGTCAAATGTGACCATGATCTCAGTGGTGCAGACAATTTTTTAAAGAATCAAAAGTGCCAAAAGATTCACTATAGAAAACAATGGTATTTCAGAGAAAACTGAACTACCTAGCTGTGTTACTGTAAACAGAATGTTCCTTTTACCAGTCTAGAAGATAAAGGAAATAAGACCAATGAGGAGAGCCATTTACTATCACTGACTTTGACTCTTTCATTTCTTAGTTTTAATTTTCTTTTCTACCAGTAGTAAACATTTACAATTTCACAAAACTCATTATGAAGTAGAAATAGTAATACTCTAAACTTGAAGCAGAAGTTAAAATAAATTAAATGCCAAGTCATCTAAAGTTAAAACTATATTAAAAACCTGCACATTTGAGTGAACTACAACACCGTCTTTGGTTTCCATGAATGAATCCCAAATTAGCCCTTCAAATTATTTTCTTAATCAATGATAAATGAAATAGTTCAAAACAGACATAACAAGTAATTCAATTTGGGTTGGTTCAATGAGAAGAAGAGCAAACTAAACATGTCCATCCTGGATGGTATGAAAAATATCATGACAAATAAGATGCAGTATAAAAATTCATCAGATTGAGAAAAAATAAATCATAGCTCCGTGAGTGAATCCAAGGAAATTAAAAACCTCATAAAATTGCAAGTGGAACACAGCTCAGCAAGAAGACAAGTGGATAAAATTCACTAATGACTTCTAATTTAACGGGCCTCTTAGTCCATCCTTCTTACTGCCAAGAATTGTTACTGAGAAAATATTTCTGGGAGTTTGGAGATTTTGTTAGATGGATGGTTCTTGCAATATACTCTTAACTGTGAATAATTAGAACCGATCTAAATGCAACAAATATAACTAGTGAAATCAAAATGGATGTGTGAGAGAGAGCCCTTACCTCATCCTACGGCTACTAGTAAAGTAAGCTACTGAAAATAATACTACTGAAGAATATTTAATGATACAGGGAATACTCATAATTATCCTGCTATAAACTTTAGGAGGGCAAAATAGAGGAAAAACTACAATATGTTCTCTTAAATGTAGAGAAAAGTTTGAGGAATGTACATGAAAAGCAAAAGGTCTACCTGGACTATTACTTCACAGAAAACCCTTATATCACCCCTTTTGTTGCATATATACCCCAAGGTTTTTCTACAAATGATCAATACTAGTTTTTTTCCCCTTCTAGGACAGAAATGGCTATTTTATAAGAAAGAGTGCTTGAATAGGAGGCTAGGGCATTGCATTTTGTTTCCAGTGCTTTACCTGGGAGCTTTGATAGGGACTTTTCCCTGGATGGGGGCTCCTGCCATCAGAGAAGCCAAGATTCATCTCCCAGAAGGAAGGCGACAAGATTTAGGACATACATGGCTTTCATTGTGTTCTTTTCTGTTATAGCTAAAAATGCTGCCTAGAGGCAAAAATTCACCCTAAGCTAAGTTTCCCTCAGATTAAATCTAGTTTTCCTTATAAAAAGCTGAAATAATGGAGAGCTCTACTGAATATAGAGCTTTCTGTCCTGCTCACTCAGCAGAACAGTGACTCCAGAGGAGCGACTTCTATTTAGAAGGATCTTAAGACTAGCTCATTTACCTGCCAGAACTTAGTCAACTAAGGCTCTCATTATTTTTTTTCTAGAATATAGCCTAGATTCAGAAATACAGAAATAGTTCCTTAAAAAGCCCAGTCATTTAATTTGAATGACAGCTCCAAAGACAGCATTTGAGAGTAGGCCTGTATCTGCAGACATTCGTCATAGGCTCTGAGATAACAAACTCTGAATTTAGTGATAAGCACTGTTGCTCTTCTTGAAATACTTCCCTTTGCTAATTTTTATTTACTAGATACTAATTTAATCAATTCTAGTGAGAAATAACCTACCACACAATTCACTGATTTATTGTGGGAATAAATAACAAGGAGAAGGTGGCTCCTTATAAACACACTCAGAGTTCAGGGTGTGATTTTAAGAACTGGTCAGACCAGAACTAATGATATTCTGTTCTGAAGTCAGAGTTATTAGTATACTTAAAAAGGTTGGCTATTTATGGTAGGCAGACTCTCCTGGCCAATACCAAAGACCATGTTGACTTTGTCTTTTATAGGCACCATTGGGATCCATTTTCTGCTGAAATGTCTTGATAATAATAAATGCCCATATAACACTGAGTGTGAAACTGTACAGTGGTTAAGAATATTGCCTTTGGAGTCAGAAGAATATTCAAGTTTTCTCTATCAATGACTGTGATGCTGGGAAATTTACCACTTGAATCTCTTTTTTGTACACCTGCAAACTAAGATAATAAAAATTAGAGATCACAGAGAGTTGTAAGCCCCAAATGGATCCTCTCAAATAGGAACTAAAACTACAAATAAATCTGAGTGGAGTACTTGTATAATTAAAGACTGACATAATATTTCATGGTATTGGAAAAATTATAGGTAACATGGTCTTCATAATTTCAGAAGTAAAAGTAAATATTAGAACATGTTTTATAAAATAACAAATAAAATATATGACCTTCAATTCATAATCAACTTTCCAATATATTGTATTTTTAAGGAAAGTAGCTTAAAATGTCCAGCTTTAATTCAGTCTGGCTGTCTCAATCCATTTTATAATCCCAACTTGTGTGTTTATGTTGTGTATTATATTCCTTATGTTGTACCCTGTCATTCTACAAAGTTAACACATCTTCATATTTAAAAGATTTTTTAAAAAGCCATCTACATTTGTCTCTTTGCATAAAAATTGGCTTTATTCCCCCCCTCCTTTAAAGACTTAAGCATTTTTTTATTTTTTTGGTCTTTCTCGAGACAGGGTCTCCCTGTAGCCCCAGGTGTCCTGGAACTCACTCTGTAGACCAGGCTGGCTTTGAACTCACAAAGATCCGCCTGCCTCTGCCTCCCAAGTGCTAGGATTAAAGGCGTGCACCACCACGCCCGGCTAAGACTTAAGCATTTTGAATCACTCATTTTCTAAAAGTTTAGTTTTGCCCGGCATGGTAGCATACACCTTTTATCATAGCATTTGGGAGGTAGAGGCAGGTGGATCTTTGTAAGGTCAAAGGCAGCCTGTTCTATAGAGTGAGTTCCCTCTGTAAAAGAAGTTCAAAATAATGAATATTTATTTTTATGGTTCAGTTGCATTCTTCTTTAATAAATGCTTGAGTGTAAAGTCTAATGTACATACTAATTTCTAAGATGTTCTGAGTTATAGCTATTCTTTCCAATGAATTAATATATGAATAATCTATTCTATTTCAGTTAAACTGACAAAGTCCAGGTTACTAAGAAAATCATTGAACTTCAGCATAAAGAGAAGTGAAAAGAAAAAAACCACAACAAAAAAGGAACTGGAGAGAGATGAGAGCCTGTTCTTCAGCAATCGAGATGGACAAGAGAGCTAAGGAACTGTATGAACCCTGCCTATCCTGATGGGGACCCTGAAGCCCAGTAGGCAGAGGAGATGATGCAGAGAGCAGGTCTCTCAGGCTCCAAGGCATTTCAGCTCCTCATGCCTCCAACCATGTAATGAGCACATCTATCATCTTCATCTGTTAGCTTTTGAGCCAACAGGCTATTGAGTGGTTCCAGACTCTAGGGACTGGCATGTTCTTTCCAGATCTGCTGACAGACTTATGCTGCGACCTTGGACAATGCAAGAGAGCACTCAGTGCCTCAAGTTCTCTCTCTAAATAGACATAAAAAATAGCCTGCCCATGTCTGCCTTACAGTATTAGGAGACAGACAGTGTACATTTCTTTAGGTCCATATGAGTTTCCAGGAAGATGCTTGTTTGGGATAAGGCCTTTTCTTACCCACAGTGCTCAGAGTGGCTGAAGTCACAGCTCTCCATTCCTTGCAAGGCTTTTGAGATTCTGTTGCCTAAAATATCACCTGCAAACTTGTCATCAATAGATAAATATGGCTATTTCTTTTTTTCCTCGTTTTTCAAAGCAAATGTTTTAATTAATTATCTATTTTTTGAATAAAAGGTAGTAATAAATACAAGCATCCTTCATGTAAAACCAATTTGTAAGTAGCTATGCCCAAACTTATATAGCCCAAGGCCCCCACTGTCCAGCTGGAGGAGCTTATATGTACCGTCATGTTGAGCAAATAAGAGTCCAGTCTATATTGCTGTAGTTTCACCATTCACCCCAATCGCAGCCCTTACATTCTACCATGCCCTCTCTTCTGCAGATTGTTCCCTAGGCTTTAGAAAAGGGACACAAGTGGGCAAGAACAAAGCCATTTTTTTACTGAAGCTCTGTGCATTTCATACAACATTTCCCAATCAAATCTGACCCACTCCCCCTTTGCCCCCCACCCCAGAGCTAATGCATGTTTTTCATCTTTTTCTCAGTCTCTTTTAAAATTTTCCATGCAGAAGCTTACTGTTTTGGGCAGAAGTGCATCATTTCAGTCAGTTCTTTGACCCAGTCTTTTTGTTTTTGTTGTTGTTGTTCCTTCCATTTTACATCACTCCAAAATATGCATATATGCCACATATATATATCAAGATTATGACATTATAGATTTTAGCAGCCTCAGCTTATGATTTCTTTTTTTAATTTTTTAAATTTTTTTCTTTATTGGGCTGAAAGATGTCATGCTTTCCTTAAGGAATTGTTTGAAGGCTCCTCCTTGGCAAGTCCAAACAGCCATCAGTCCTGCCCTTGTGCTCCACACTGGGGTCTTCCCTTCCCATGGTCACCAAATGAGGTCCAGTAAGCACCATGTCCTGTCTTGATCTTCCTGTACTGGTTTCCGTGATACAGCCTGGGTAGTCCAACAATGGCAGTCTATACTCTGAAGAGACTGATACCCCAGTAGTTGCTCAGTCCACAAGCTGGATGTCTCAGCAGTTCCCATCTAGCACTGAAGGTTTGGAGGATTCTTGGAGGGACATGAGTCTTCAGTCCATATTGGAAGGTTGAAAAGCTGTGTCTCATGTCTTTGAAGGATGACAAAAGCAGTGGCAGTAAGAATGGCTATTTTAATGGAGTCAGGCATATCATTGATGAGGTAGGACTTTACAATATTTACTGATAATGGTTCTTTAGTTTTGGTATATAGTTTTATTTTGCTTTTATTTTGAGTTATTTGAATTGTGAAACTACAGCAATATGTAGCCCAGGTTATACTCTCAAGTGCTAGGGTGACAGGCATGTATCATGAGAGTACATATTTTTTAATGTTTATGAGATGTAGTTTTCAGCATTTTCCCTTAATTGTAAAGAGTTCATTCTATGTGGATTAATATAACATGGTTTGGTTACTAAAAAGTTCAAGTGAATCTGAATATTATTAATAGCAATAAACAGTGTCAACATTTCTGATTTCTTGACATTTTGTGGCTACACACTCACAGTACATATACATGTTACAGATCTGGTCAGGGATATAAATCCATAGGTGCCTACCTGTGGATCTACTTAGCTAAATACGTGTGGTTTTACAACCTCCTTTGTGATTTTTCAGTCCTGAGGACATCAATTGCTTTGCAATATTAAATAGATTTGTAGCATGGGTTTTCATCACAGCACCCTGTGTGGTATAGTAAAGATAGGCACTATTTCTCTCAACTCCATTACTACATTTCCTCCTGCCTATTTAGGGAGTGGCTGGCCCTGCCTGCCTTTCTGTTCCTGACTAAACTCAACCACTACATCTTGTTCAAGGAGGATACTGTGTGGTTCTCTTCGTCACTGTGATCAACACTATGCAAAGCATCCCTTTAGCAAGCTTTCTTTAAATTATTTATTTCAACTCTCATGTTTCCAGTTGGACCTGACTGAATCATATCTAATTTAGAGGCATAAACACTATATTAATAACTTCATACAATAATAATAGTAATAATCAATTATTTGGGAGATACAAGGGGCAGAGTTGAGATTTCTAGGGGTTCTTATTTATATCATAAAATTTAACCTGATATGGAAACTGAAAGCACATTTCTGTGAACAGTAAGTTTTGCATCTATTACAGTTAGTAGGAAGAGAAATTTTGATAACTGAGATAAAAAGTCACACTAAGAATATTATTTAAATTGTTAGTTTTCTTTTATTTTTGGTTAGTTTTCTAATTATGTTTGAAATAAATGAATTTATGTAGGACTGACCTCCCCATCTGAAGTGACAGATAATTAGGTTTGGAAAATTCCAACTATTTATCTCCTATCTATCTATCTATCTATCTATCCATCTATCTTTATGATCTATCTAAATAAAACATGTTTAATAAGGCCTATGTGCAGCTGAGTGAAAAATACAATATTTCAGAGCGTCATATGTGTAGGCAGCTCCCAGGTCTGATTAGTAATCCATAGCTGCATGCAGCCTCCTCCAGGTGATTAGTTGCTCCCTGAGTTGAACTTGTAAACAGCATGTAAACATCTGCAGAAGCATGTGTAGGCTGAGGACTATGTAACTGCATGATTAGGTTGAACTTTTCAATGATTGGATATGCTCTGATGCTCTCTGTGCTGATTGGTTGAAGCTTCCTATATACCCTGTAGTGGAAAATAAAGTTTTGGAGTTTCGCCCTCTGACATGTTCTGGGAGTAGTTTTTGCTCTGTCGCAGTTATGATTGGGCCAACTGCTGGCTGGAAGGCCCACATATATGTTCTCTTATTTGCATGATTTTGTTTGTTTGTTTTTATAGGGTTTCTCTGCAGCCCCAGTTGGCCTGGAACTCACTATGTGGATGAGGCTGGCCTCCATTTCACAGAGAAACCCTTGCTTCTAACTTTGAGTGCTAAGGATAAAAGTCATGGCATATCATGCAGTGTGATTATACAATAATGCAGTGGAGTTCCAATAACTACTACCCATGGAATATTTATAAATACCACCACTATGTTAGGTATATTATATTAATTATAGTGTAAGTCTTGTAAGAGTCTTATGACACAGTTGTTAAAGTCATTTTTTGAGATAAGGTTAAACGGCTGGTATAAGGCAGACGTGAAATTTTATTCAAAGCACAGGTGTTAGTTTAAGTTACTAAAAAAGATTCATTGCAAAAGCAGAAATAGTTTCTGATGTGCAATGTTCTTAGGTCTTTTTATAATACACTTCCTTCCTATGTACCCATCCTGGTTTTTTGTAATGTTCATAAACATTCCAAGTTAATAGAAATCTTCCTAATTCCTGTATTAAGGGCCTTCCAAGTCTTAAATAGCCACAGAGGAATAAGTCATCCAATGACATGTAACTAATGGAAGCTTCTTTTTTAGAATTAAATATAGAGATAACAAATGCCTAATAAGTAGATATTGAGCTGAGTGACAATGCCTGGGAGGAGGACCCAGTGAGCATCACTCCAAGCACTCAATTTTCTCATAGGACATGAAATTGAGAAGGGATGGGAGGTCTTGGGAGGAGTTGGAAGGGGCAGAGGATCTGTGGGGTGTATAAATGACTAATGGTTAGAATGATCAAAATGTATCATATACACATATAAAATCGCACAAAATAAATAAAATCTATTAAACTTTAGAATGGAAGGTCTAGCTCTGAAGGGAGTGTTGCTCAGATTGGTGCAGCCCTGCAAGCCCCCAAACTTCACACCTCACTAGATTTCCCTTCAAATACAAGACCCAACTCCATATCACACAGCAACAATACACTGACTTTTTCTGTTTGCAATGCATTATGATAATCATGTGTTAAAAAATGGGTACTGGCCGGGCATGATGATGCATGCCTTTAATCCTAGCACTTGGGAGGCAGAGGCAGGCAGATCTCTGTGAGTTCAAGGCCAGCATGGTCTACAGAGTGAGTTCCGGGACAGCCAGAGCTACAGGGAGACCCTGTCTCAAAAAAACAAACAAACAAAAAAAAATGGGTACTGTTATTATCCTTCTTATAGTGTCAAAGAACACTAATTCCTTATGCAGTCTAAATGTATCATTTTTCAGTAAAGTGCTATTTTCTTCCTTCAAAGAAGTACCAAAGAATATCCAGAGACTGATGGCTTCAGCACAAATTTAGGATCCAATTAATTTTAAATCATTGCCTTGAATTGCAACATATAAATCTCAGTTACCCCTGACCTCTGTGTCAACAGCAACATCTTCAGAGCTGAGCATGGTGGCCTATGTTGGCATTCTCCAGGCTAGGAAGGCAGAAGCAGGAGAACAGAGTTCAAGGTCAGCCTAGACTACAGAGTGAGATTTTGTCTCAAAGCAATACAATAAAACTCCTTGAGGACCTGGGGTTAGCTCTGAACTCACCTCCCCTTCTTCAGCCACACTAAATTAGCTATAGTGTGAGCCCTACTGCACTGCCTTACACTCCAGACCATGTTGTTGCTACTGTAATTCTCTCTCCTGCATTCTCACCTTTATGTTTGCTTTTCCTAATTCTGCTACAACCTCCATAAAATGTCATCTCCTCTACTTAGTCCTCTACCATCAAGGTTGCTTCCATCCCGAAACTAAAACAATCATACTTATAAGCAATACTGTGTCTATTAGTTTTCTAAGAAAGAGGTCCGTGTTCTGTTTATACAGCAGAGTATGCAGGAGGAATTCAAAACCTGGTTATTAAATATAAGACCAACCAGGATAGTTTAAGGAAAACAGAACTCTAAATTCATACAGCACAATTTGAAGATATATGCCAAGGTACCAAGCTATGCATCAAGTATATAAACATACCCTTCAGATGTACATTGTCTACTACGGGAAGATGGCTTATGTCAGTTAAAAATGATATTAGAATACAGACAATGGAGGGAAATGTTCTGACTACAGCAAGGGTTAGTAAGTGAGGGAGAAGATTTTACACCATAGCATAGTGAAGACATTAAAAATTTTTAATTTATTTTTATTTTATGTGTACAACTGTCATGCCTGCATGTATGTAACTTCGCTGGTGATATTCAGTGCCTTCATATTCCCTGGAACTGGAGTTTTGGACAGATAGTAGCGGCCATGTGAGTGCTGGGAATCGAACCTGGGTCTTTTACAAGAACAGCCAGTGCTCTTAACCACTGAACCATTTCCCCAACCCCAATGAAGACATTTTATATAAGAAACTCTTTTGTTTGCTCACCAGAAGAGGGCAGTAGTATAAACAACTAGTTTTTTTTTTTTTTTTTTTTTTTGTTTTTTTTTTTTCTTTTTTTTTTTTTTTTATTGTCAAATACAGAAATTCATCAACTATCTCTATTCCTCTCTTACTCCCATTCTTCTGCTATCCTCTATCTGCCTCTCTGTATTCTACACTGCATCCTTCCCTTAAATTAACAGAAATGCAGGAACTGGATAGAAAGGCCAGTGTTTAAGAGTGTATACCTGAGGCCTTTTGCAGAGGGCCTGAGTTCAGACTCCAACACACACACCACAATCACACACACACACTGCAACACACAACACACCACAAAACGAATAAAAAACAAATGCACAGTTGAAACTAACATATCCAGCTCCAGGGATCCAGCCCTCTTCATGCCCTACGATCTAGAAGAACTGAAACTACATATCCGTGAACACCCTCACACAAACAACCAACAAACAATAAACAAAACAGCAATAAACATATTTTTAAAAGTAAAAAATCATCATAGGGGCTGGAGCGAGCGAGCTGTGAGCAGTTAAAGAGGACTGGATTGCTCTTGGCAGAGAAACCAGAATTTCACTTCCGCATGCACGCACCCACATGGTAACATAAAATAGAATGAAAAAAATGTTTGAAAAACTATAAACACAGGGGTGGGTTGAGATAATAAACAAAATTAACTCTTCCACACAGATTAAATGCTCTCCCTCCACTAATGCTCTCTCACTGTTAAAAAAAATGATAGCAATAAAATATCTCAGTAGATATACCATTTATCTATTCAAACATTAAAGAACATTCGAATTATGAAAAAAACTGAAATCTGAAGAGCATTATCTTCGTGTCCATCAAACATCAGCTGTAAAAAAAAGACATCAAACTGAAGTAATATGGATGACATCTGTTCCTTCTGGCAAAAACTTACTACACCAATAAAAGGGATGGCACAACAAAACCCCCCAAAACATACAACTATCGCAAGTAATAAGACAGATGGCAATAGATTTTAGACCTGAATAAAAGCCACAGAACCCACTGAGTACTTAAAAGAGAGGTCTTAAAAACACTGAAACATAAACGATGGCTCTGAGCAAGCCATTTCAATATGAGGCCAAATGAGGGAAGTCAGCTCTGAAAAGACATGTCACCTGTCACTTTGGATATCTGTTTGTATTTCCAGCAGTTCCTACTCCAGTGCAAAGGCTGACTGGAATTAAATTCAGCCATCAAACATCAAGCAATGAATTGGGCTTGCTAATTGTCAGCACAGAAAAAAATTTTGTGCTTTGTGGCTCAGCAGTTGGCCTAGGGTTATAAACTGTACTATTTATTAAGTCTTATTAAGATTGCTGTCAGCTGTAATCATATTGCTCCTCTACACAAAACTCTTAGTGGTTCCCTGCAGCCTCTCTAATTAGGTCTTCTCTTTATGTTCAAAAGTCCTTTACAATTTGTTGATAATCTTTCCTTTGCAATTTATATTCTGACCACTCTTCCAAAGGTGGTTCTGGGCTAGGCAAACCTAACTGCTACTTGTTTCAAACACATTTTTGATTTCTAACCTTTACCATTGTGGTTCTATTGAGAGTGTCCTGTGTTCCACAGGTAAGATTCCATGTTCACTACTCAAGTCATATGCCCAGTCACAAGACTAGGTTGCTAAAACTATTTATTAAGAATTAAGGGTGGACAAATGCTTGGATAAACATTCTTCCTGTGAACTGGACACATATTAGTCCTTATTCTTACTGTCTAAGGAAAATTCAGTTCGTTTTTTTTTTTTTTGGTTCTTCTTCTTTATTCTTCCGATCTAGTCTTTTTATTCTTTCTTTCTAGTTTCATTTTTTACAATAAATAAGTTGTTTGAGTCCATTCATGTAAAATTTTTGACAGTTTCCTTCTAAAACCTCAAGCAGACAGCCTAACGCTCACAGCCCACTCCCACATCCAGCTGGAGGGGCTGAACGTACACATCAAGTTGATCAAAAAAGGTCCACGATCCTATTTTGGGCTTATTTATGCAATCACAATCACAGCGACCTTACAATTATCGGTCACCCTCTCCCTAGTCTTCACAATTTTCACCTTGGTTCCCAGGCTAAAAGGGGCACAGGTGGACGAAAACAAAACAGGTTCCTACTTTCTACACTCTCCGGAGATGGTGTTTGGTATCTGATAGTTCTGGCTGTTTCCTTTTTTTTTTTTCCGTGGCGATTTGTCCAGGGTGACAGTCTTCTCACTACATCTGTATGAAGCACATGCAATTAGACTATATAGGTTATTTAAAAAATTACACCAGTAACTAATTCTTACTGGGGTGTTTCTTTGGGGAATGACACTATTGTTTGGAATGTAGCTAATCCACTGATTACTTTTTTTTTCTGTAAAGATGACAAGTTCTTACCTGTGGGCCAAATATCAAACCAACTCCTAACCACGATAGAGGAATGTGAACTTGTGGCAGGCAAAGCACACTGAGTTATTCGCTCCTCGAGAGCTTAATAGCCAATTGGAGATTTTGGATATACAGACATATGTGCTCGCCACGCTCACCATGTATTTCCGGCAGGTGAAGGTGCTAGTTGATGTCTAGACGGAGGATGTCTTTCTTGACATCGAAGGACACAAGTATTTGCTTTATTGGTCTTAGTAGTGGCCTTTGGTAACCGCTGCTGGTGGATTCCAGAGCCCAACTGTACACTTGAGTGCGGTCATCAATAAACATCTTGCCCATGCTTACGAAACATCAGGAGGATCGGTCTTCGACAAGCAGGGCCATTAATTCTCGCCCCTCCTCTCTTTCTGGTCTATTCCTGGTCTCGAACTGCAAAAAAGTCCAAGTTCTCCCCTCTTTCTCCCCTAGAGCTGAAAATAGCAATGAAATTCATGTGATGGAAACCACTTTCACTTCACTTGGTCTATCTCGGGAGATAGAGATTGGTCCCTCAGTACGGATACATCCAAATATTCATCAATTGGTTACCCTCAAAGACTCCATGATAAATTGATCATAACAACACTCTTTAAACAGTCCAAACACACACAAAAACATTAATCCCAGAAACAAAATCCCAGGTATCGTAAATAATATCATATTAAGTTCAAAATTTTAACAGTTAGCACCTTATTCTGACTACAAATATTACTAGTTCAGGGAAAAGTACTGAGTAGTCATCACAACTAAATTATTAGACAAAATAAATTTATGATGGATAAATTGCTATCTATATTTCAATTTTACTTTGGTATTTACCACATGGTCTTCACTATGTGTAGTATGAACTGGGTCTGCAATTGAAAACTAGAAAATATGCAATTAAGAATATTAAGAAAGCAGAATTAGAAAGGACAATTTTCAAAAGGCATCAGTTAGTTCCCATATGTAGAGAATGACTCCATGTAGATCACTTTAAAAACTTAAAAACTTGTCTCAGGATATAATATACTTTTATTGGGAAGTGGGTGGTGTTCATATAGTGACTTCAACCCAATAGGGTTGTGGCGGTGCAAGAAGATAAAACCAGTTGTTTGTAAAATTGTTATTATTTAATTTTTATTTATTATTTTTATTTTATGTTTTAATGTATGAGTGTTTTTCCCGGCATGTATGTAGGATAGCATAAATGTGTGCATGCAGTGCCATGGATCAGAAGCAGGGGATTCTCCCAGAACTGGCCTTACACAGATGGTCTTCCACCATATGGATACTGGGACCAAATCTTGGTCCTCCATAACAGGAGCTAATGCTCTTAAACTGCTGAACACCATCTTTTCCAGTTGCCGTGAAAATCTGAAATTTATATATATCTATATCTATATCATCATAGTATTATCGATTAGTATAGGATAACTACTAACACTTGACAACTACATAAGCTATCTTTAGTCAGTCCAGAGCTACCACAATGCACTTCTAGATGCTCCACGCACTACTATGTTAGTCTTTTCAACTATTATTAGAAATGTTTGCTTTTTATTAAGTTGCTTCTTTTCCTCTGTCCAATTAACTAACGATACATTTTTAAATGATATACAAAGTCTGGCTACGAAACTGTAGCAAGAAAAAAACTCTATATGTAATAATAGCATAACTTAAAAATGTAAATAAGAGGGGAGAAGATGCCAGCGTTTGTTGAAATGCGCGACGTTTCTTCAGTACTACGAGGACGAAAGATTACGACGTCCCCCACCTCACACGGCGAACCGTTCAAGAACCCAATTGACACAAGAAACCAGGCGGGGAATCAGACTCGGATCAGGCAAGAATTCACAAAATATGGTCTACGAAGACAAACACTCTAACTTCTACGTTATACGAGAGATAATAAAAATTAATCAAAGACTACATGATGAAGTTGGAGTATGAATGGATGACGTATATATCAATTATACTGGAAGCAATAAACTATATATAGCTCAACTAATCCTAAATGTTATTAATACATGTCATGATAACTAACATGTATAGAATTCATAAAGATTTACCAAAAAACATCTTGTGTCGAGATCATATAATACAACTTATCGTTCTTGAGTCTTAACCTCTGACTTGAAGATTAACACTTTAAAGTCTACAGCACAAATATCGCTGATACTCATAGGTAAATATATAATTATCTTATTCATTTATTTTTTTTTTCTTTACTTCTACACACACTTCGGACAGAACAAGGTGAATGAATATAGACAAAAAGGGATGCAGGATAACAGTACCAAATATCTTAGATTGAACCAGCGCCTACTTACAAGCAGATTTTCCACCATTGGTAAGTATGCCATCGGTCTCCAATCCAGGTGATAATTCATAGGGCGGTACCTTAACATTGTAGAGAGGACTAAGTCCATGGATAATCTGGTTAGACTATACTGCAATATCTTGATTATTTGTTATGGCTTGGAGAGAGGCGTAGGTGAGAAAGTTTCCAATTACTTGAAAGCAAGCACTCCAAAGGAAATCCCCAGGCAACAACTCTCCATTGCCAATGCATACCTATAAATAGGTCTAAAAACAATCTACTCGTCACAAACAATCCCATTATCTATTATAAGTTTCAACCCTTTAAACCTTCTATTTACTTTCTCTACATCTCTCTGTGGAGAACAACCTTTGAGTTTACAGCATTTCTTGGGAAATCCTGTTTCTGAGTAATAATTAGTACTTTTCCAATCCCCATAATTGGTGACACCGCAACAATGCAAAGTACTTTGGATCTTGTCTACTGCTTCACTTCTATAATCTCCCGTAGAGTTGTATTCCTTCAAAGCCTTTTCATAGTTATTTTTAAAGCTGTTCTTAATAATCATGTCTGAAAACAAATTCCACAATGACGGCAACTAGTTCTACCAGAAATATAGAGTGTCAGAAACATCGTGTACAGTTTTAGCATCCAAGTCGAAGCTCGACAAGTAGCAAAACAACCAAAGGTACCCAATAGAATAATGACAGTGCCTGTGCCGATGAGCACAAAGGGGACATTGGTGGCCTTCTCGTTTAGGAGGGAAAAATAATTTTCCAGGCTCACCTTACCCAAAATCCCGACGGCAAGAAGAATAACACCAGTGATCCAAAAGATGAAAGTGTAGATCAAGAGAACACTCTTGAAACAAGCAATGACTGATTTAGTCTGCAGCCTCTGAGATGGGGACTCTATGACTAGCCAGAGACTGGGCACCACTGCACCAGGCGACAGAGCAGAGGCGGCAAGGCTCTTACGAGTCCCGAGTTTTCCCCTCGATTACTATATATTATTAATGTTTTTAATATTTTATAAATTTTAATTTAGTGTAATTGTTTTGTCTGTATTGGTGTAGGAATGTACTCGGTGTCTGCATGTCAGGTTTTGTGCACGCCGTGTACGGTGTGCAAATGCCTGCGAGTAGGTCGGAAGAGGGTGTCGGATTCCCCTGAACTGCGAAGTTCTCCCTGGAATTGGAGTTTTTTTTTCCCTCCCACCATTTCCTCTTTGCTTGCATCTTTCCGTTCGTTCTCTGTCTTCTTGTCTCTGGGTGCCTGTTGGACTGCTGGGGATCGATCCCGGGTCCTTCTGAGAGCGTCGCACCTTTTCGGTTGCCTCGCTCTTAACTAAAGTGCTAGGTCCTCCGTGCTCATCTCCCCAGCCCCCGATTTACTATTTTTATTGCTGTATTGAGTTTGTACTGTCTGCATGTAGAGTTGGTGTCACTTCAGCCATGTGTCGTTGCAATGCCTCGGAGGCTCTAAGAAGAGGGCATCATAGATTCCCCTGGTAACTTGGAGTTACAGACATGACGGTTTCTTAGCCACTTATGTGGGTGCTGGGAATCAAAAACCTTGGGTCCTCGCAAGAGTATTCGTCCACGTCCTACCAATCGCTAGAGCCATACTCTCCATCCCTGATAACTCTTAATTTATGTTTTTGATTTATTTGTATATGTATAGTGCTGAACTAATAGCCATGTGACAGGTATTACCTGGTGCGGTCCCTATGTGATAGAACGATGGTTATCGATTCTCCTGGAACTGGAAGCTATGGACATGTTGGTTTACCTATTGGGTGCTGAGAATCAAACCCAGATCTCCGCAAGAGCAGACCATGTGTCTCTTAACTGCTCAAAAAGCCTGACCATCTCTCCAAGTCCAAGAATATATTGTAATATACTTTCTAAAGAAAAACGTGTCGTTTTTTGATTGTTTAAATAAATAATGCATATTTTATTATGGATTTAAAGAGAAAATCACCAGAAGAAGGGGGGAAACATTCAAACTACATGTAGGAACTGAAATTCAGTCCACTCAGTTATCCAGTGGAAATGCTGGTTCAGTCTGCTGATGTTATTTCAGAACAGGGTGCTAGGTGTAAACCTCCTGATTCCCGAAGTATTTCACCTTGAAAAAATGATAATCCATATTCAGGAACTTTCTGGTCATAAGAAAATTGAAGAAAAGATTAATAACAATTGATAAGAACACTGAGGCTGCACAAAGTCAAAGGTCTACCTTAGTTCTAACACTGCTATGGGAACTCAGTTTGATACACTATTTGTATAGCTGTATACACTGGTCAAATTTTAAAGAATCTAGAAATATATGCTTCCAAGAGTACCAGATCGCATCATAAATAAGCCATTCAAAATATATTTTTAACTCAGCTTGAAAGATGAACGCAGCTTGCAATCAGTTCGGTGGGTCACATATTAACTATGCCAGCATTTGTAAAGACATAAAGTCTCCTCTAATAGAGGCTGGTGGACGATTTGCATGATTTCTAGAAATAGGTTAACAAAGAAGAGATGGAAAAAATCCCAAGGGGTATCAATGTTAGCTGTGTGTATCCTATTCCATAAGAGACCGACTGTGTTTCCAGGACCTCTGTCAGTTCCCAGGACCTAGATATAGGGGCATAATAATTATTCTGTAAGTTCCTGTTCAGGAGATACCAAAAAGGACACCCTAATTCAGTCCTCTGAGGCACTGCATCACAGCACATACATGTAACAAACAGGATAAAAAAAAAAAAGTCAATCATCAATCAATCAATCATGTTTTAAAATCCAGGATAGCTTTATATGGGGAAGAGTGGAAGTTGTCAGGAAGAATAACAGAAATCTAGAATTCAAACCAAACAAAATAACAAGTATCTTCTAGAGGAACTGGGAAAAATAGATGGGGTTATTAAAATGGACGTGTCAGTATGGTTATGGCTATGCTTGGAGCGTCACTAGAGAATTAGGGGGGAAGACATTGGGCATTATGGCAGTTGCCCGACTTACACCGTGAAAGTCGATGCGAGTGGGTTGCTCGCCACTGTCCGCATAGGCAAAGAAACTGTGGGGACAAGGAAAGTTCGAAAGGGAGTGAGCGATCGAACTTGCCATGCTTGGTAACTCAAACCACACATAGGATTTGTCAGAGCATCCAACAGCACGCAGACCGCACAAACGGTCAACATCACAAATGCAACACACAACGGTAACAGTGTTGAGGCACAGAATGGGACGCCCCCTTCTATGTCATGGAAGGACACGGGATAACTGATGGAGCCGGATGGAACGAGACACTCAGGAGGGAACTAGAAAACCACCTGAGAATCAGTCCAATTCAAATGTTCTATGGAACCACGTCGTCTGAAAAAGTTTCCAGTTTTGCTTTGGTTACAAATGAACTGATGATGTGTATTGAGGAGTATTTGATTTATTTTTTATGTTTGTAATTTATAAATTACTGTCTATTAGGGTTTGTTGTAATAATGCTGTGCTGTGGAGGCACAGAGGTCCCAGAAGATGAGGTTTGGATTCCCCGTGGACTGGAGTTTCTCCCCTCGGAATTGAGAGTATAGGTCCAGA
The DNA here is from genome assembly GCA_009823505.1 of Rhizomys pruinosus. Classification (NCBI taxonomy): domain Eukaryota; kingdom Metazoa; phylum Chordata; class Mammalia; order Rodentia; family Spalacidae; genus Rhizomys; species Rhizomys pruinosus. The sequence continues at coordinate 2,948,019 of VZQC01010352.1, read as the reverse complement.
GGTCTCTGTGCCACCATGTGGTGCTGGGAATCGGAACCCGGGTCCCTCTGTAAGAGAGTCGAGCAGGATTAGTGGACACTCTTACAAATGAAACTGATTTAATTTATAAGAATGAACCACATCTTTCTTCGAAGGATGACTCACGGTTTATATCCACCATTATACCACATACCAAATATACTGATTATCATTGCACTTGATTAGAAAAGCAAGTAAGGATGATCCTTGTATTTCAAGAAAAAAATCATCCTCCTTCAAGAAGTGTGATTGTGGCCAATTTCCGTCCTCTAAACCAAAAAACGCAGAAGGGGTCAAAGCTAGCCAAACTGATTCAAAGAACACTATTATCATATGACACAAACTACCTCAATCTATAGGAAAGAAAGATGCACAACAGCTTCTCCTCCTAGAAACTGAATGACAGCCAGCAATGAATGTAAACAGAAATCGATGCTCAGGAAGTGTTTTATACCTTCAGTTCACCCTCCTAAGGTAAAATCGTAGCTGCTTCAGAAATTTACATGATATAAACTGAATTTCGGATAACATCGACTTAGTGTAATATCCTTATTCCAGATAAATCGTTTCCATAGACTGAGAGCTGACTCCTATGGAGAGGCTAAAACTAAATATAAGAAAAATTTAATTCATTGATATCCGTTTAAAGTGCACTTTGTTGTTTTTTAGTATTCCAGAAAACTGATTTAAAATTTTCTTTTTCTAATCAAGTAAGCGAGGCAAGGCTTATGACGTAAGCACAGGCCTCTGATAGCTCGGCTCAACTAAGCATACGCTGTTGCGATCAAGCAGGGTATCATCCACAACACTGCTCACCAGCGTCAGGATAAATGTGACTTGTTTATGTGAACTAACTATTCTCCTGGGCTTTAGTCCAGCCACTCCAAATGTTTCAGATTCTGTGCTGATTGCTTTCACAGTGTCATTGGCTATGAATCCCAAGTACATGTTAAAAAGTTCAATGTCTTTACAGTATAATAAAGAAAAAACAAACCTTAATTAATATTCTGGTGAGAAACCATTTCTCAATTTTAGTTAATCCTTCCAAGGCCAAACTGCATGATCGTTTCCAAAAAGTTAGATAGCAGTGGTCAAGTAAAATTGTGTGCCCTAAACCAGACTTCTGTTGCATTTTTATAGTAATTTTCTTTTATTTGACCACAAATCTGGTGATGCTCTTAATTTCTCTGCCTTGCAAAATTAAAGACCATGAGTGAATTTGGGGGAAAATGAAAATTAAGGAAGAAGAAAGTGGTGAGTGTTACTCCATGCACCACACTGAGCAATATAATCTGCTCCATCATGTACCAACCTGGTAGAGGATGGTTCAAGACCCATAGTCCTGGGGAAGGAAAGAAATCATAGTACATAATAGATAGATTCACGTGTACAGAAACTTTTGCCTTATGTGTTGTGCTAACATTTTTCACCCAAATAAAACACATCATTAATATTGTGGAGTCTTGTTGCGCACCTTATATCATCTCCTGAACCTCTTGTGTACCTCATCCAAGACCAGCAAAAATTGTAAAAAAAAATGTGTAAAGCAAAGTTGCTAATATGGTTTTCATCAGAGAACAGAGGCACCGAAATATTAGGTCGTAAAGCTTCATCCCAGACAAACAGCTACACCATGCTGCAGTTCATGGTTTCTTCGATTATCGGCACTCTTGAATTTTGGGGTGGAAAGTTCTTGTTTAGTAGAGTTTGGGGAGGGGGTGGGATTGGCTTCAGGGTCAGGAGGTTCAGCAGCATCCATGACTTCCAACCAGAATTTACCAGCAGCAACTTGAAGTCATGATCATCAGAAATATTTCTAATAAGTGGCTGAGGTACTCATGTGTGGGATGTGAAATGTGGCGTGGTTAAAATACCGAGGTCCATAACTGAGGGGGCATTTTAGGGGAGGCCAGGCGTGGGTGTACCTCAACCTGGAAACACCTTAGGACAGTCAGAGGAAGGCCTTTTCCAACACTGGTTGTGATCTTCTAACTGAGCTTTTATTGGTGTGTAACAGAGATGTGTCCACAAAGAGAGAACCAAAATAAGCCTTTCCTTTCCTTCTATGAAAGAAATACATTGTAATGGAAGAGCTTCATACATAAGCCACTTAAGGTTCAGTCTTCAGAATAGTTGTGAGTCAAACTATTCTCCAGTTATACAGGTAGATTCCTCCTGCCTTGCTCTGTCTACCATAACACATTCAACCAATCTGCACTGCCAAAAGATTGATATAATATACAATAATCATGGTCCTAGTTCAGCATCACAAACTAGGTGGCAATATTGGGTAAAGTTGGCCAACTTTTTGAGAGTTTCCCTCCTTTGATGTCTTAATTAAATGAAGGGGAGTTCAATAGTGTATAATGGCCCTCTAATGCCAGCCTTGCCCCGGAGAGGATTTCTTATTCTAATGCCGGTAAAAGAACTTCTTTTTGATAAATATTTCTTGTTTCTTATATTAGTCTCTTTTCTCATTAAAATGGACACCTTCATGTTATATTGATTTGCAGTGAGCATTAATCAAATAGCAGTTCTAATAAGTTGGTACTAAGCAAAGCCTATTGAGAGAATGCATCCTTAATCCGTTGATTTTCTTCCCCCTCTGGGGCAGATTAGTTCAAAAGGTCCAGAAACTGCTCATCTTTAGAGCCAATCTCATCATTATTTACATAATGACAGTGATTAAATTGCCAGAGATTGCATCAATATTTCATAAGAAATTACAAACCTTGTCAATATGCTAAGCCTGCCACAGATGATACACAGTAATATATTAAAAAAACAGTTCAAAATTCTGAAATGCTCCCTTCCCCAAAGGGAAAGAACAAATCTAGCTCTCAGCAATGCTTCAGATACTTTCATAAAAAATCCTTTGAGTTTTTGGAGGTGTTTTAGGTGAACAACCAGAATGGACAGAAACCACAAAGCTCTCAGTGATCACGTCCTTGCACACTCAGCCAGGGAGCTACCACCCTCCTCCAAACCATGAAGAAGCTACTATTAATATCCATATTTGTCAGGTTTTAAAGGGAAGGTTGGATGACTTAAATATAATGCCATAACATGTTAAGTAGAGAGTGGAATATGACATCTATATTCTTATGCTGACTAAAAAAAATAAGTCACTTCTATTTAAGTAATCCTGATCATGTAGAAGTTTCTTTTTAAGTTGATCTGGCTTTAACTAAAATATATAGACATATTATTTATTATGTATTTTAATGATTGATAAATGTATGGGGCAGTTAGCCTGCAATAGGAGTAGGTCATTCACACCTGGTTTAATGCAATGCACCATGGAAGATGTCAAAAGAAGAGCCTGTAGCGTACCCCTGGAATTGGAGTTAGCTGATGCAGTTGTTTATGGGTTTGCCAATGGAGTGCTAGAGATCGGAACAACCCTGGTCCTCTTGCAAGTCGTAACACTGAGCCAACTCTCCCCAGCCCCCTTCTAGTTTTTTTCTTTTTGTTTTTGTATTTGTATTTCTTGAGACTCATGGCTCCTACTAAGGCCATAGCAAGGCTGGCCTGAACGTCTCTACGAGTCCTGGCTGTCCTTAGCCACTTATATCTAGTCTCACCTTTCTCTCCAACTCCCATAACCACCAATTGAGCATAACATATACCCACTCGAAATCTTAGAGGTTTAAAAAGCAAACCTCTTTAAATTTATCAACTTCATTATTCGGGTGAGATAACTATGTAAGTTGGGCTCATCTGGGAAGTTAAGTGTTTTGTCCCCGGACGGACTACGTCCTCCCTGCGGGTATGTCAAAGCTAGTGCAATCTGGCTTTGATAGATGATCACAAGCTCCATGAGCTTCACAGCCCGTCATTATTTGGATGGTCTAGGTCAAATGAACTACATGTTGTCTCATCCTTTTAGAAAGTTAGAGCCTGTAGTGTATGCGTGTATGGCGTGTCTTGTTAGGATCCAAAGGAGTGAGGTCCAGCATAGGATCTAAATTTGTACAATGTCATATCTGGCAATCACAGGATCAAAGGAAGGGAAACATTTCATTTCTTGATGTAGCTGTAAAGTAACCTTGCACAAGTATCAGCTAAGGGAGGAATGAGGATTATGCCTACTTTTACAATCTACTACATCTTGGTTACTGAAATATCTTGTGGCTTAAATTTTAAGCTCTAGAAATTGGTTTCTTAAGTTCAAATCCTGCTTTTCCGTATACAGACTGAGTTGTGCTAAAGTCTCCAAATTGCTTCATTTGCAAATGGGAATAACAGTAGTTACCTGAGTGTTTTGTCATACATGGTTAGCATTCAATTTCCTGGTCTACAAAAGTTCACTATTTGAATTGTAAATCTTTTCATCATTATCAGTTTTAAATTAAATTATATTTTGGTGTATTATCCGAATGTACTGTCTGCATGTGAGGTTTGTGTGCACCCTATGTCCACGGCAATCTGCGTCAGTAGTCAGAAGAGGGTGGGGTTCGTGTCGCACTCCGGGACTGGAGTTTAAAGAAAAAGATGGTTCTCAGCTCTAACTGCTAAGTGGGTGCTGGGGATCGAACCTTGGGTCCTTCTGGCAAGAGCAGTAGTGCTGCTCCTACTGTCGCTAACATGCTAGAGCATCTATCCAGCACCCATATCCCAACGATTTCTATCTTTATCATTAACAATCTGTTTTACCTATTAACTTTACCTCACTTATAAGAAATGAATTAATGTCGCTCCTTCGCTCCCTAAACTGTTTTTCTCCTCCTCCAATAATACTTGACATGTTCAGTCATAGAACTATCATCAGTCAGATAACGATGTATAAGAGAAAATTCTTGGCTTCCTTATTTGTAAAGAAGAGTTTTGTTTTTGGTGTCTTTTGGACAGGGTCTCCCTGTAGCCCATGTTTCTTTTTCTCTTTGGATAAGTTCTTCACCTTACCTGTGATGCGGACGTTATACCAGGCTGGAGCCTTGAAAATCCCCAGAGATCCCCACAGCCTCTGCCTCCGAGGGCGGGAATTAAAGGAGTTGCCAATACCATGCCTGGCGCCATTTGGCTTATGTTCACAAAATTAATTTAATTTGGCTTTGTGTGAAATGTATGAGAGCACATCCGGGACTCGACTACGATCAGCAAGTCAGTCACTATACTACTGAGGTAGTCTACACAGTCCCGAGTGGCTTTTTAAATTGTTAATGACTGACAAGCCCAAAACACTAATCATATACTCTGTGATGTCATACCAGATGGTGTCTCCTTAGTGGAGAAAATGAACACATTCTCTAACATCTGGTACACAGCTTTTAATCTGGTTTACACCTCTTTCTACATCCCTATTAGTTTACACCTTTTTCTCCATCTCTACCCAGAGATGTGAAGAACAGCAACACACCTTTACTTTTTGAACCATTGGAATCTAACAACTCTCCAACCCTATACAATCATTTAATTTACAGGATCTTGATTATATTTTTTTAGATGATGTATTGATCCATTACACTGATGATGTCATGTAGATATGCCTGGCTATCAAAAAGTAGGAGTTACTTTAAGACTTTTTTATATGCTAGAAGATGGAAAAGAAACTTGAGATAGGCTAGAGAGATAAGGAAAATTAAGAGGATAGGAGAAACAAATGATTCTCTTACTACTGTCCTGGATCAGAATTAAGTCTCCTATTACTTGGGTGAAGAATTTCAACACAGGCCCTGGGAGATGCTTCATGGGGTAAAGTCAGTTGCTGCAATGTCTGACAACCTGAGTTAAACCCTGAGATCCACATGATAGAAGGAAAGAACTAACTCCCCTGTCAGTTATTAACTCTGACCTCCATGTGTGCAGCATGACATATGCATGCGTATGCACACACATGCAACACAATAATAAATAAATGAATTTTTTTTTTTTTTTAAAATATATTTTAAATTTCAACAACGTTATGTTGACTTCTTATTGAGATGTGAACAAACATCTAGTCACCCCTAGTAGGGCACCAACAAGAGAGAAAGAAAAGTTTTTCCACCACCGGTCCTAGCTTAGGCTGAGTGAGTTTGTGGTTCCTAACAGGAGCAATATGACTCCGAAAATAGCTCATGGTCCTGCAAAGTCTACCCTTGCATGGGTGATGACTCACCAAGGCTGCATCCCTGCAAGTCCCTGACCTACTTGCAGACAATTTCTACTCATCTCCCCCTAAATTCTTAATGCCTATATAACCTCAGGGCAGGGCTCCTGAGTTGCAAGTTTTGTGAGCTTCCTAACTCCTATGATATTCCCTCCTCCCTCCAGAATGGAAGATTTTCATTTTGGAAAAATAGTTCACAACAACACTGACCAACTACTTGCTAAGTCACTCGTACCTATTCTGAGAAATCTCAAACAGATCAAAAGAAAAAGCAGAAAATAAATCATGCTTATAATAAAAATACGACTTCATGTTTTTTTCTTTAAAGGTTTTGTTTATTTGTTTTTTTAGGATTAACATTTTGGGATTTGTAAGAAATTTTTTTTTTCTGAGATTTCCTAAAAATCACTTGTTAGGAATCTTTTGCGCTTTCTCTCCTTGTTTTTTTTTTTTTTTTTTGTTTTTTTTTTTTGGTCTTTTTTGAGACATGGTCTTCCCTGTAGCTCAGCAGGCGATGCCTGGAACTCACTATGTGTAGACCAGGTCGGCCTGAACTCACAAAGATCCACCTGCCTCTGCCTCCCAAGTGCTAGGATTAAAGGCGTGCACCACTTTTTTTTTTTTTTTTTTTTTTTTTTCTTTATTTTTTTTTCTATTAACTTTCATTTAATTTTCATTTTTTAACAAAAGTGATAATTTATGAGTACAAGCATCCTTTAATGTAAACCCATTTTGCAGCAGTGGTGCCCAAACCCACAAAGCCCAAGGGTCCCACCGTCCAGCTTGGGGGGTTGGGCTTGTATGTACAAGCAAGTTGAACAGACGATGATGTCCCCAGTCTATATGGCTGTAGTTTCACCATTCACCCCAATCGAGCCCTTACATTCTACCATGCCCCCCCTCTTCCCAAAGATTGTTCCCTAGGTTAGAAAAGGGGCACCGGTGGATGAGAAGGAAAACATTCTGCTTTCTCTGGAGCTGTCATTTTGGCTTCTGGTCCAATTTCTGGCTGTTTCATTTCATGGGCTGACAGTTGTCCAGGAATAACCTTCCATCCTACTAATGAGGCACAAGCAATTAGATATATGGTATTTAAGCAGTACGAATTGTTATGGTAAGGTGACTTTTGTATAGACACAGATTTTTAGATGGTATGTTAATCCATAAAGCTTTCTTTTCAACTACAAATAAAAAAAAAAAAAAAGGAATGTTTTTCCTTGGACTTTGTTAAACCTATGGTTTTTAAAATTTTTATCAACTCTGTTCTTATTCATAAACTTACACAATGAATCTCATAAATTACCTCAAAATCTCCTTAAGAGAAGAATGATTTCTATAAAAAATAAGTATACCAAATATCTATCTTTTAGTCCCTTGAACCATGTAGTTCCAAAAGCCACAAAATCATCCATATAGAAACACAGACATCTACTGCTAATGCACTTAGACACCGTACTTAACGCCTGCACTCAAGTCCATCTTTCCAAATATGCATTTTTCTTTATCCTAATAAACTTCAATTTGCTTCACATTGTCTGAGTTTGTAATTCTTTTCTGTAGCATAAATAAAATCCAAGGAAAACTCCTCAGGCACCACAGCTGTCTATCTCAGCTGCCAGTAATAAAATCAATAAGCATCCAGGGGACTTCTACTGAAGTTGAAGTTTGTAGGGATTTAGTGTTATGGGGCACAATTGGATCCTCGTCTATTTTTTTTTAATTTTTTCTGTATTTGTAGAAATGTATTACTGCATGCAGGGTTTGTGCACCACATGTCATGCAAATCCGCGGAGGTCAGAAGTGGGGTCGGATTCCCCTGGAAACTGGAGCTGCCTGAATGTGGAGTTTCGGATTGTTCTCGGCCGCCATGTTGGGTGCTGGGGATCGAACCTGGGTCCTCGAAAGAGTGGTCGGTGCTCTTAAATGCTAGGTCCATCCCTCCAGCCCCTGGGATGCCATCTTCTAAGATGAAGATAAATGTTATATCTGCTCCTTCTTACAAAACATAACAGGCAAAATCCAAGTAGATGTACTGGATTTTCAAAGGAATGTACTTCCCACTTGGATGTGCTACACTAACCAGTTTAATAAATGACCCAAATGATGGCCTGATTTTGGTAGTTACATCTATGAGTGAAAGGCAGTCCAAGCTACACTGAAATAAGGCGTTACAATCATTATTGATAACTAATGTCCTATTGGGAAACAGCACTTAACCCTGTTGCAGGGCCTTAGTAGAGACTGAACCATAGGTCACCAAGTTGCCATATAACCTGAGCTGCCCATCATGAACTAGGTGTTATATGACCTACCATGCCACAAAGTCAAGTTTGAATGGTATCCACTTTCATCACAGATGACAATGGTATCAATGTAATTATAAAGTCTTTATTACGCAGAAATATACTAAGGATAAGAGAATATTAATATATCCTGGAGGAGCAAGTAAGTTGCAAGAAGCAGTGGCCCAAATTCCCAGAGAACCACTCTGCTGAACTGCCATCTGTCTCCTATCCTTCACCTATAGCCTTAGGAAGTTTCCTAGAGTTAGTTAACATGACATGGAAATATTTTAGCAAGGCTGAGAGAAGGTTCTGAATGACAGGCAGATATAACCCAAAACAAGACAGCTGTGGCCCTTGTAGTTCTTTTCAGGGCCATACCAGAAGACAGCAGCAAGGAAAGTACTTCTGTGTATAGAACCTGGAGCAATGTATCTGATTGGCCACTTTGCTTAGGAGGAAGAAAGGCCAGAAGATGCAGGTACACATCTGTATGTCTTGATTTGTCTAGATGGTTACAGACTTGGTAGGAATATGACTGTAATATTTGTGTTAAGAAAATTTGGGAAGATTTGCTAAGTAGTTTCAAATAAAATTCATTTCACAGGGTTCATCTTCCACCTGTCTTTAATTTGTTTCCTTTTTTTTTTTCCACTTTAAGGTTGCTGTCTCTTTTTATTTATAGTAATTTTTGTTGATATTTTTTCATAGACATATTTTGGGCAAAAGCACAACTGACAGAGAACCACAGTATTTGAAAGGCAATTAAGATTTAAGATACATTTGATTGCTTAAACTATTTTAATTGATTCTTGCTGGATAAACTTTTGGCATTAGGAAGCAAGAATCTTTTTATTAATTCATGCAATATCAATTACAACATAAAGTAATTATAAATATTTAAATGCCATATTTATTTTGTCTTTTTGGATTATTTTTCATCACAGTAAAATAGCTTCATGATACAAATTGTATTGTTCTTGAACATGTAATAAAAAGGTACAACTGGCAACACTGATCTGTGTGTGGATAATGGAGAAATATCACAAGGTCACCTAATCTGCCACTCTTCTCCTGAGGTAACTGATCTGTGAATGCTAGTCTTTTCAGAAAAACAATGTGGTTTGGGTGCTTTTTGGACCCTGAACCAATGATTTTCTTCAAGGTGAACTAGATCAGGACATATGTTAACATTACAAAATATTTTATTATCTACACAATGGAGTTCCCTATGCAGCGGTAAGGAAAGATGACATCATGAGCTTTGCAGGTAAATGGCTGGAGCTAGAAGATAAGCTGAGTGAAGTAAAACAGTCCAGAAAAACAAACGAACGAATGGGTATCCCCTCTGTGGAATGCTGGCACAATTACTAATCGTATGGCAAAATGTTATTTTGTGATCTGAAAACAACTTTCCTCTTATATTGTGAATCCTTTAATATAATAATAATTAAAAATGTTTTAGTTATCAACTACCAATTGATTAATTTAAGAAATGAGATTATCATTTAATCTATTCAAAGTCATACATACTTCTATCTCAACTAACAACACAACAGAACTTTAATATCTTTAAGTATGCTTGATTTATATATGACGGAAATGTCTCTAAGCATAATTTCTAGGGAGACTCTTTATATTGAGTTATTGTATTACAAATGCTTAATTTTGCAACAGCACTTAATATTTTTTATTTTTGAATCAACGGATATTAAAAATTTTATATTAAAATTTATATTTTAGCTAAAGTAATTTGTCAAATTTTTGTAGAAACTTATAGTCTCGGATTAATTTACATTAATTTAAAAGTAGTGGGCTTAAAACAAAAATAACATAAAACATTGTAAGCATTTTAACAGTCTAGTAAAACAGAGAAAACAGATCACAGAGGTTTTGCTAGTGTTATTGAAATAGTGGGGGTCTTCCTTTTAAAATATTCTATTTTTTACCTATTTTAGAGAATTTTAAGAGAATAGCAATAAAACACTAAGAATAAAGCAAATGGTGCTGACATGTGATTGCTTTGTACAACATATATACTTTTGGTAGATATATATATATACTAGATATATATATATAGATATATATTCCTTGAACTATGATATGTTACGTTTTTTTAAATGAATTTCACTTATTTACCACAGGAAGTCCTTGAGCATCTGCTCTGTACATTGGTGAGGATATAGATAGTAAGTGCATAATGTTCCTGATCCAAAGATGCTGTAGCATGCTCAGTAGTGTGGAACACTAAGAGAATAATGACAAGAGGACATATTCAAAGGACACTGATGTGAATGATCATATGGAACTGCAAAGAGAAACTGAATCAAACAGAAATCAAATTAGCTTAGAAGACTGTAGGACCTGAGAAAAACAAACAATTTAATAGAAGAAAAAAAGAAATGATGGTACTAAACAAAATGAGAACATGAATACGAAGCATGCCATTGCTATTGATGACAGTGAGAGTGAGTTTTCTAATTGAAGAAATAGGCACTAGAAAAGAAAACAAAATTAAGATTTATTAAAAAGTTCTTCATTTTGACAAACCCGGTGATCCATGCTCAGAATGTACGGTGATCAGCACTGCCCTCTGTTAGACTCTGCCATCCCTCTTCCTACTGCTGACACCTTTTTCCCCCAACTGCGTCATTGAGGTATATTCTTTTATAATTTTTTTTTTTTGTAATGTGTAATGAATGTAACTGTCTGCATGTAGGTTTTGTGCACCGTGTCGTGCAAGGCTCCGGAGGTCAGAAAAAGGTCTGTATTCGCCCTGGAACGGGGAGTGTTTTCTCCTGGAACTGTTATACAGACAGTTTCTCAGGACGCCATGGGGTCTGGGGATTCGAACCCGGGTCCTGCTGCAAGAGCATCGTGCTCTTAACAGATAGGCCATATCGTTCTCCAGCCAAGGGTCTATTTTTTTAAAATATATTTGTTAATTGCAAATTTTGGGTTGGATTCCACACATCTTAATTATATTTAATCATCCTTCCCTAGCTACCTTCCCCTACCTTTCCCAGAGAACTTTATTCATTTTGTCATGTTAAGGCCTTTTGAGTCCGTTTAATATTACCGAGATGTCCTTTGGTGCAAGCTAATCCACTGGAGTCCGGGTCAGTCCTTTCTTCAGTCTTTTCTATTTCTTATTTTTATGTGTATGGATGTACTGTCCTGCATGCAGGTTTGTACACCCCATGTCGTGCAATTGCCGCAAATGTTCAGAGAGGGCATAAGATTTCCCTAGAACTGGAGTTAAAGACGGTTCTCACAGCATGTGGTGCTGGGGAGGGAACCCAGGTCCACTGCAAGAGCAGTGGCAACGCGTTAAGATAGAAAGAAGACTTAATTTCTCCACGCAAAGTAAGTTACGATGTAATATCAGCAAGAGACATGCTGCTGTTAGCATGTTCTCAGATGACAAAAAGAAAAAAAAAGAAAAAAAAAAGAGGTGCATCATCTAGTAAGAAGATCCCTAAGAACCGCCATCTGCTTTGTCGGGCCCTCTCCTTAACGCTGTCTACAGATCCACTACAAATCAGTCTTTTCGGAAAGTGGTCAAAAATACATCTGGAAAAACTAGTTAACCATGTGACTTACTGCTGTGTGGAATCCTGTGGGATGCTACCTGATAAACCAGGCTGTTTTAACCATGCTGAGCAAACAAGCTGTTTCTTTGACACAAATATCCCAGGCTTTTCAGGGTTAAGATTGCTGTTACTCTTGTCCTTGCTTTGGCACAAAAAGCACACTGAGGGTGGTTTTGTTTTTTGTTTTTTTCTTATTTCGGGTTTGCCGCAGGTCGATTGAATTGAATTATTACTATTAATATGCAAATACAGTTGGGGGAAGCTTAGCTAGATACATTTTGTTTTTTGATGCTGAGTCTTACTAATTGATAGAACAGTTTTCCTCATGGGTGAGAGGAAGGAACTTTCACTTTGAAGTGGAATGGCTATCACTAGGAAGATTGTGTAGCTCGTGGAAGGAGTAAAGAAGATATCTCAAAATGAGACAAGTTTATTTTTTTTATGACTTAAGTTTTTTTTGTGCTCTTGCAAGACTACACAAAACTATGGTAGAAAGCAGTGGCTCTGTGAACCTCAGTGCCCTCGTTATGACGTTAAGGAGCCTTGCTATTGATTGCCCAGAGTGGACTTGATGGAGACATTAAATATCTTACATTATGCTCTACAAAAAAAGACTGTATTTAGCAAGTTGTAGATTGGGGAATGGGAGAAAACAGAAGAATTACATTTAATCTATGCACTGTTGCTAAGCCATATGGAGTTATTTTACTACTAGAGACATTAGGAACTAATTGCACAAAAAACCAAGTTTAAAAAGCAGTCATGTAAATCACTTCTGTATGTGTATAAAAATGAATGTATTTCTTTGTGGTTTTAAGTGAAAAAAGCAAGGTACAAACATAGAAAATGTATCACTGTGTGAAACGTAAGTATTCTTAGAAACATTTCAGTGGGAGTTGCAATTGCCCGTTAAGATGGCCGTTAATTGGATAAGAATTATTTTATGCCAATAAATACGATTTTTTTTTTTCAGAAATGGANTGGATACTAATAAACTTGAAAATAATAATATCTTCTAGATAGTATGGAGCTAAAATAGAACTTAATAGTAGCTCTCAAGCAATCTATGTAGTCTTTTCAATATTACTGAAATTTTGCTTTTTATTAGCTCTTTCCCAATTTAACATCTTTTTAATGATTACAAAGTCTGGCTACGAAACTGTAGCAAGAAAAAAACTCTATTGTAATAAAGCATATCTTAAAATTAAATAAAGATTGGGGCTGGAGAGATGGCCTAGCGGTTAAGAGCGCCGACCGCTCTTACAGAGGACCCGGGTTCGATCCCCAGCACCCACATGGCGGCTGAGAGCCGTCTGAAGCTCCAATTCCAGGAGAACTCCAGTTCCAGGGGAATCCGAGACCTCTTCTGACCTCCGCGGCGTTGCACGACACGGGTGCACAGACTTGCATGCAGACAGTGCATTCATACACATACAGAGATAAATAAAAAAAAAATTAAATAAAGATAAAGATGAGCTTTGATTGAAATGCACGTTTCTTCAGTTATCTAGAAAAATATATATGCTTTCAAACAACCAAATGGATTAACTAGCATGCAATGGAAACTCATGAAGAATTCAAAAGATTGTTTAGAAAAATACATGCTACTGTGTATCTTGAGATCATATAATACAAGCTACTATGTATCTTGAGATCATATAAAACAAGCTACTGTGTATCTTGAGATCATATAATACACTGTAAATAAGAGTTCTCTTCACAGGACAACAAAAATAATACAAGCATGATAAACTCATAGGATATATATATATATATATATATATATATACTTTTATTTATTTATTTTATTTTTTTAATTATTTCATTTACAGTTTACTACCTCTTTCAGCATCTGAGACACAAGGGTGAATGAATAAGACAAAAAGTGGATGCAGGATACAGTACACAAATATCTTGATTGAACCAGCCTACTACAGCAGTTTTCCAGCCTATTGGTAAGTATGCCATCGGTCTCCAATCCAGGTGATAATTCATAGGGCGGTACCTTAACATTGTAGAGAGGACTAAGTCCATGGATAATCTGGTTAGACTAGATTATCATGATTCAATAATCATACTGATTATTTGTTATGGCTTGAGAGAGGCAGTAGGTGAGAAAGATTCCAATTAGCTGAAAGCAAGCAACTCCAAAGGAAATCCCAGCAACAACTCCCATTTCTGACTCTATAATTATCATCACCTTTAAAACAACCTTCTTCATTTACTTTCTCTACATCTCTCTGTGGAGAACAACCTTTGAGTTTACAGCATTTCTTGGGAAATCCTGTTTCTGAGTAATAATTAGTACTTTTCCAATCCCCATAATTGGTGACACCGCAACAATGCAAAGTACTTTGGATCTTGTCTACTGCTTCACTTCTATAATCTCCCGTAGAGTTGTATTCCTTCAAAGCCTTTTCATAGTTATTTTTAAAGCTGTTCTTAATAATCATGTCTGAAAACAAATTCCACAATGACGGCAACTAGTTCTACCAGAAATATAGAGTGTCAGAAACATCGTGTACAGTTTTAGCATCCAAGACGAAGCTCGACAAGTAGCAAAACAACCAAAGGTACCCAATAGAATAATGACAGTGCCTGTGCCGATGAGCACAAAGGGGACATTGGTGGCCTTCTCGTTTAGGAGGGAAAAATAATTTTCCAGGCTCACCTTACCCAAAATCCCGACGGCAAGAAGAATAACACCAGTGATCCAAAAGATGAAAGTGTAGATCAAGAGAACACTCTTGAAACAAGCAATGACTGATTTAGTCTGCAGCCTCTGAGATGGGGACTCTATGACTAGCCAGAGACTGGGCACCACTGCACCAGGCGACAGAGCAGAGGCGGCAAGGCTCCGAGTCCTCGAGTTTTCCCGATTTATTATTATTATTTTTTAATTTTTTTTTTATTGATTTCTGTATGTGTAGGAATGTACTGTCTGCATGCAGGTTTGTGCACCCGTGTCGTGCAATGCCGCGGAGGTCAGAAGAGGGTGTCGGATTCCCCTGGAACTGGAGTTAAAGACGGTTCTTAGCCACTATGTGGGTGCTGGGAATCAAACCTGGGTCCTCTGCAAGAGTAGTCGTCACTCCTACCTGCTGAGCCATCTCTCCAGCCCCTATACTCTTTATTTATTATTTTTATTGTATGAGTGTATTGCCTGCAACTAAACATACCAGTGTCATGCAGTTCCTGAGGAGGTCAACAGAGTGCATCAGATTCTCCTGGAACTGGAGCTATGGACTGTTGTTAGCCCTCATGTGGGTGCTGAGAATCAAACCCAGGATCTCTGCAAGAGCAGCCATTGTTCTTAACTGCTCAGCCATCTCTCCAGTCCAAGAATATTGTATATACTTTCTAAAGAAAAACTGTCGTTTTTGATTCTTTAAATAATGCATATTTATTTTATGGTTTAGAGGAAAATCACCAGAAGAAGGGGGGAAACATTCAAACTACATGTAGGAACTGAAATTCAGTCCACTCAGTTATCCAGTGGAAATGCTGGTTCAGTCTGCTGATGTTATTTCAGAACAGGGTGCTAGGTGTAAACCTCCTGATTCCCGAAGTATTTCACCTTGAAAAAATGATAATCCATATTCAGGAACTTTCTGTGTCAAAGAAAATTAAGTTATAGAAATTGATAAGAACACTGAGGCTCACAAGTCAAAGGTCTACTTAGTTCTAATGCTAAACATTTTGATACACTATTTGGTATAGTATACACTGGCAATTTTAAAGAATTCTAGAAATTGCTTCCAAGACTGCATCATAAATAGCCTTCATATTTTTAACTCAGCTTGAAAGATGAATGCAGCTTGCAATCAGTCTTGGGTCACATATTAACTATCCAGCATTTGAAAGACATAAAGTCTCTTAGGCTGGGGACTGATTTGCATGTTTCAGAATAGGTTAAAGAAGAGATGCAAAAAAGCCCAAAGGGGTTCAATGTGTGTTCTTCTAAGAGACCACTGTTCAGTTCCCAGGACCTAAATAGGGGCTAATAATATCTGTAATTCCTGTTCCAGGAGATCCAATGCCTTCCTTTGGCCTCTGAAGGCACTGATTACACAGGTTCACTTACTTACATGCTAGTTAAACATTCATACAAATCAATCAATCAATCAATCAATCAATCATTTTTAAAAGTCCAGGATAGCTTTATATGGGGAAGAGTGGAAGTTGTCAGGAAGAAAACAGAAATCTAGATTCAAATCCAAAAATAACAAGTATCTTCTAGGAACTGGGAAAATTGATGGTTTATTAAAAAATGGACTTTCAGTATTTATTGTTAATATCTGTTGAGCATGTACTAAGAATTTTGTAAACATTTTCATTTTCAGTCCTCACATTAACCCTGTAAAGTCTATTCTGAGTTTTTTCTCCACTTCATTGCAAAGAAACTGTGGACATGAAAGTTAAAATGTTGAGGATCTACTTGCCTATGCTGGTAACTTCACACAATGATTTTACATTAATTCAGCCACATCCTCCATTACTTCAACCACACTTTACAGTTTCGAGTCACAGAATTTTGACTCTCTCCTTGCTATGTTTATTATTAACACTTGGATCCTGATTTGAACTAACACTCAGTGAGGTGAACCACCTGAGAATCAGTCAATTCAATGTTCTATGAAGCCACTTCTTTCTGAAAAAGTTTCCAGTTTTGCTTTTACAAATGAACTGATTTATTTATTTATTTATTTATATATATTTATTTCTGTATGTGTATGAATGTACTGTCTACATGCAGGTTTGTGTACCCATGCTGTGGAATGCCACAGAGGTCAGAAGAGGGTTTCGGATTCCCCTGGAACTGGAGTTCTCCTGGAATTGGAGTTTCAGATGGTTCTCGGCCACCATGTGGGTGCTGGGAATCGAACCCGGGTCCTCTGTAAGAGAGCGAGCGGTTGGCACTCTTAACAAATGAACTGATTTATTAAAGAATGAACCACATCTTTCTTCGAAGGATGACTCACGGTTTATATCCACCATTATACCACATACCAAATATACTGATTATCATTGCACTTGATTAGAAAAGCAAGTAAGGAGATCCTTGTATTCCAAGAAAAAATCATCCTCCTTCAAGATGTGTGTTTGGCCAATTTCCTCTACCAAAAACCAGAAGGTCAAAGCTAGCCAAATGATTACAAATATACACTTCAATCTATAGGAAAGAAACTACACTTCAATCTATAGGAAAGAAGATGCACAACAGCTTTCTCCTAGAAATGAATGAAGCCAAATGAAGTACAGAAGCATGCTCAAAATGTTTTCAGCCTCTAAACCTGAAATTTGCATTGGATAACTCGAAATTATATATCCATTATTCCAGATAAATCTTTTCCAAGATGAGATGACTCTCTATGGAGAGCTAAAACTAAATATAAAAAAATTTAATTCATTGATATCCTTTTAAAGGCCATATGTTGTTATTTTATATATTCCAAGAAAACTGATTTAATTCTTTTTCTATCAGTAAGCCAAGGCTTATCGTAAGCAAGCCTCTGATACTGCTCAACTAAGCATGCTGTTGCATCAAGCTAGGGTTCATCACAACACTGCTCACCAGCGTCAGGATATGTGACTTCATTTCCCTGGGCTTTAGTCCAGCCACTCCAAATGTTTCAGATTCTGTGCTGATTGCTTTCACAGTGTCATTGGCTATGAATCCCAAGTACATTTAAAAAGTTCAATGTCTCTTACATAGAATAAAAACCAACTTAATTTCTTTGGTGAGAAACCATTTCTCAATTTTAGTTAATCCTTCCAAGGCCAAACTGCATGATCGTTTCCAAAAAGTTAGATAGCAGTGGTCAAGTAAAATTGTGTGCCCTAAACCAGACTTCTGTTGCATTTTTATAGTAATTTTCTTTTATTTGACCAAAATCTGGTGATGCTCTTAATTTCTCTGCCTTGCAAAATTAAGACCATGAGTGATTTGGGGAAAATGTAATAATTATAGAAGAAAGTGGTGAGTTTACTCCATGCACCACACTGAGCAATATAATCTGCTCCACATGTACCAGACCTGGTAGAGGAGAGTTCAAGACCCATAGTCTGGGGAAGGAAAGAAATCTAGTACATAACTAATAGAATTCAGGTGTAGAAACTTTGCTTATGTGTTTGCTACATTTTCTCCAAATAACACATCTTAATATTTGGAGTCTTTGCTCACCTATATCATCCTGAAACCTCTTTGTACCTCATCCAGAGACCAGCAAAAATTGAAAAAAAAAATGTGTAAAGCAAAGTTGCTAATATAGTTTTCATCAGAGAACAGAGGCACCTAAATATTAGGTCTAGCCTTCACCAGACAAACAGCTAACACCATGCTGCAGTTCATGGTTTCTGATTATCGGCACTCTTGATATTTTGGGTTGGAAAGTTCTTGTTTAGTTGGGAGGGGGTGGGAATTGCTTCAGGGTGTTCAGCAGCATCCATGACTTCCAACCAGAATTTACCAGCAGCAACTTGAAGTCATGATCATCAGAAATATTTCTAATAGTGGCTGATGTCTCATGTGGGGAGTGAAATGTTGCTTGGTTAAAATACCAGGCATAACTGAGGGGCATTTTAGGGTATGGCCAGGCTGTGTGTACCTCACCTGGAAACAGCAGTGAAGCCTTTTCCAACATGGTTGGTCTCTAACTGAGCTTTTAGTGGTGAGCAAGAATTGTCCACAAAGCCAAAATAAGCCTTTTCCTTATGAATACATTTAATGGAAGAGCTCATACATAAGCCACTTAAGGTCAGTCTTAGAATTTGTGAGTCAAACTATTCTCCAGTTATACAGGTAGATTCCTCCTGCCTTGCTCTGTCTACCATAACACATTCAACACAATCTGCACTGCCAAAAGATTGATATAATATACAAACTGTCTAGTTCAGTCACAAACTAGGTGTGCAATATTGGGAAAGTTGGCCAACTTTTGAGAGTTTCCCTGCCTGTGTCTATTAAATGAAGGAGTTCAATATGTATATGGCCTCTAATGCCCCTTCAGATTAGGAACTTCTTTGATAAATATTTCTTGTTTCTTATATTAGTCTCTTTTCTCATTAAAATGGACACCTTCATGTTATATTGATTTGCAGTGAGCATTAATCAAATAGCAGTTCTAATAAGTTGGGTACTGCAAGCTGATTAGAAATGCATCCTTGGTTTTCTTTCCCCTCTGGGGAGAATTATTCAAAGGAGAAACTGCTCACTCTTTAGACCAATCTCATCATTATTACATTGACAGTGATGTAAATTGCTCAGGATTGCATCAATTTCAAAGAATTACAACCTTGTCATATGCTAGCCTGCCACAGATATACACATGTAATATATTAAAACATTTCAAAAATTCTGAAATGCTCCCCCAAAGGGAAAGACAAATCTAGCTCTAGCAATGCTTCAGATACTTTCATAAAAAATCCTTTGAGTTTTTGGAGGTGTTTTAGGTGAACAACCAGAATGGACAGAAACCACAAAGCTCTCAGTGATCACGTCCTTGCACACTCAGCCAGGGAGCTACCACCCTCCTCCAAACCATGAAGAAGCTACTATTAATATCCATATTCAGGTTTTAAAGGGAAGGTTGATACTTAAATATATACATGCATACATGTAAGTAGAGATGGATATGACATCTTATATTCTTGACTAAAAAAATAAGTCAACTTCTATTTAAGTAATCTGATCTGTAGGTTTCTTTTTGTTCTTGCTTTAAAAAATATTTTATTATTTTTATTTTATGTTGATAAATGTATTGCCTGCATATAGGTAGGCACACCTGGGTTATGCAATGCCCATGGAAGTCAAAAGAGAGCTGTGGCTCCCCTGGAACTGAAGTTACTGATGATTTTTAGTTGCCATATGGGTGCTGAGAGTCGAACCCTGGTCCTCTGCAAGATCGTAACCACTGAGCCATCTCTCCAGCCCCCTCGAGTTTTTTTGTTTTTGTTTTTGTTTTTTGAGATAGGCTCCTACATAGCCAAGCAAGGCTGGCCTTGAACTCCTGGTCTTCCTGCCACTATCTCTCACCTTCCCCAATAACCACCATTTGCATAACAAACCCACTCTGAAACTTAGAGGTTTAAAGCAATAACCTCTTATCTAACTCATTATTCTGTGGATAAACTATTTAAGCTGGGCTCATCTGGGAAGTTAATTTTGTCCCGACGACTGTCCTCCCTCAGTAAACTTCAATCTGGCTTTGATGATGATCACAGCTCCAGTATCTCACAGCCCTGTCATTATGGCTAGGTCAAATGAACTACATGTTGTCTCATCCTTTAGAAAGTTAGCCTGTGTGTATCTGTGTGGTGTCTTGTTAGGATCCAAAGGAGTGAGGTCCAGCATAGGATCTAAATTTGTACAATGTCATATCTGGCAATC
This sequence comes from Rhizomys pruinosus, assembly GCA_009823505.1. NCBI lineage: Eukaryota > Metazoa > Chordata > Mammalia > Rodentia > Spalacidae > Rhizomys > Rhizomys pruinosus. Next base: position 2,927,646 of record VZQC01010352.1, on the reverse strand, counting down.
ACAGGATCAAAGGAAGGGAAACATTTCATTTCTTGATGTAGCTGTAAAGTAACCTTGCACAAGTATCAGCTAAGGGAGGAATGAGGATTATGCCTACTTTTACAATCTACTACATCTTGGTTACTGAAATATCTTGTGGCTTAAATTTTAAGCTCTAGAAATTGGTTTCTTAAGTTCAAATCCTGCTTTTCCGTATACAGACTGAGTTGTGCTAAAGTCTCCAAATTGCTTCATTTGCAAATGGGAATAACAGTAGTTACCTGAGTGTTTTGTCATACATGGTTAGCACATTTCCTGGTATACAAAAGATTTCACTATTTGAATTGTAATCTTTTATCATTATCATTTTTTAATTAATTAATATTTTATGTGTATGAATGTACTGTCTGCATGTAGGTTTGTGCACCCATGTCACGCAATGCTGCAGAGGTCAGAAGAGGGTGTCGGATTCCCCTGGAACTGGAGTTAAAGATGGTTCTCAGCTGCTAAGTGGGTGCTGGGGATCGAACCTGGGTCCTCTGCAAGAGCAGTCAGTGCTGCTCTTAACTGCTAGGCCATCTCTCCAGCCCCATATCATTATCTTTTATCATTAACATCTGTTACACATTAACTTTACCTCACTATAAGAAATAAAATTATGTCGCTCCATTAAACTGTTGTTTCTCCTCCTACAATATATCTTGAATGCAGTCATATATGAATATATATTATATATATGTATAAAGAAGAAAGAGTTATTGGTGCTTTGTTTTTGTTCTTTTTGAGACAGGGTCTCCCTGTAGCCCCAGCTGTCCTGGAACTCACTATGTAGACCAGGCTGAGCCTTGAACTCCCAGAGATCCCACAGCCTCTGCCTCCTGAGTGCTGGAATTAAAGGAGTGTGCCACCATGCCTGGCTCCATTTGGCTTATTTTCACAAAAATTAATTAATTTGGCTTTGTGTGAATGTATGAGAGCACAGGGACTCGTACATGCAAGTCAGTCACTATACTACTGAGGTAGTCTACACAGTCCCGAGTGGCTTTTTAAATTGTTAATGACTGACAAGCCCAAAACACTAATCATATACTCTGTGATGTCATACCAGATGGTGTCTCCTTAGTGGAGAAAATGAACACATTCTCTAACATCTGGTACACAGCTTTTAATCTGGTTTACACCTCTTTCTACATCCCTATTAGTTTACACCTTTTTCTCCATCTCTACCCAGAGATGTGAAAAGAACAGCAACACACCTTTACTTTTTGAACCATTGGAATCTAACAACTCTCCAACCCTATACAATCATTTAATTTACAGGATCTTGATTATATTTTTTTAGATGATGTATTGATCCATTACACTGATGATGTCATGTAGATATGCCTGGCTATCAAAAAGTAGGAGTTACTTTAAGACTTTTTTATATGCTAGAAGATGGAAAAGAAACTTGAGATAGGCTAGAGAGATAAGGAAAATTAAGAGGATAGGAGAAACAAATGATTCTCTTACTACTGTCCTGGATCAGAATTAAGTCTCCTATTACTTGGGTGAAGAATTTCAACACAGGCCCTGGGAGATGCTTCATGGGGTAAAGTCAGTTGCTGCAATGTCTGACAACCTGAGTTCAAACCCTGAGATCCACATGATAGAAGGAAAGAACTAACTCCTTTCAGTTATACTCTGACCTCCATGTGTGCAGCATGACATATGCATGCTTACACAAACCCATGCACACAACAATAAATAAATAAATAATCATAATAAAATATATTTTAAAATTTCAACACATTATGTGACTTCTTTTGAGCAAATGTGAACAAACATCTATTCACCCCTAGTAGGGCACCAACAAGAGAGGAAAGAAAAGTTTCCACCACTCTGGTCTAGCTTAGAGCTGCAGTGAGTTTGTGGGTTCCTAACAGGAGCAATAGTGACTCTAAAATAGCTCATGTCACTGCAAAGTCTACCCTTGCATGGGCGATGACTCACCAAGGCTGCATCCCTGCAAGTCCCTGACCTACTTGCAGACAATTTCTACTCATCTCCCCCTAAATTCTTAATGCCTATATAACCTCAGGGCAGGGCTCCTGAGTTGCAAGTTTTGTGAGCTTCCTAACTCCTATGATATTCCCTCCTCCCTCCAGAATGGAATATTTCATTTTGGATAAAATAGTTACACAACACTGACCAAACTACTTGCTAAGTCACTCTTACATATTCTGAGAAATATTACAAACAGGATCAGAAAAAGCAGAAAATAAATCATGCTTATAATAAAAATACGACTCATTTTTTTTTCTTTAAAGGTTTTGTTTATTTGTTTTTTAGGATTTAACATTTGGGATTTGTAAAGAAATTTTTTTTTTCTGAGATTTCCTAAAAATCACTTGTTAGGAATCTTTTGCCTTTCTCTCTTTTTTTTTTTTTTTTTTTTGGTCTTTTTGAGACAGGGGTCTCCTGTTAGCTCAGGCTATCCTGGAACTCACTATGTAGACCAGGCTGGCCTTGAACCACAAAGATCCTGCCTTGCCTCCCAATGGCTAGGATTAAAGGCGTGCACCACTACGCCCGGCCCTTTTTTTTATTTTTTCATTTTATTTTCATTTTTTAACAATAAGTGATAATTTATGAGTACAAGCATCCTTTATGTAAAACCATTTTGCAAGCAGTTGTGCCCAAACCCACACAGCCCAAGGGTCCCACCGTCCAGCTTGGGGGGTTGGGCTTGTATGTACAAGCAAGTTGAACAGATGAGTGTCCAGTCTATATGGCTGTAGTTTCACCATTCACCCCAATCGCAGCCCTTACATTCTACCATGCCCCCCTCTTCCACAGATTGTTCCCTAGGATTAGAAAAGGGGCACAGGTGGTTGAGAAGCAAAACAGTCTACTTTCTCTGGAGCTGTCATTTTGGACTCTGGTCAATTCTGGCTGTTTCCTTTCATGGGCTGACAGTTTGTCCAGGAATAACCTTTCAATCCTACTAATGAAGCACAAGCAATTAGATATATAGGTATTTAAGCAGTACTAATTGTTATGGTAGGTTACTTTGGTATAGACACAGATGTTTAGATGGTATGTTAATCCATAAATTCATTTCTTTTCAACCTACAAATAAAGATTCCTTTGACTTTGTTAAACCTATGGTTTTTAAAATTTTTATCAACTCTGTTCTTATTCATAAACTTACACAATGAATCTCATAAATTACCTCAAAATCTCCTTAAGAGAAGAATGATTTCTATAAAAAATAAGTATACCAAATATCTATCTTTTAGTCCCTTGAACCATGTAGTGCCAAAAGCCACAAAATCATCCATATAGAAACACAGACATCTACTGCTAATGCACTTAGACACCGTACTTAACGCCTGCACTCAAGTCCATCTTTCCAAATATGCATTTTTCTTTATCCTAATAAACTTCAATTTGCTTCACATTGTCTGAGTTTGTAATTCTTTTCTGTAGCATAAATAAAATCCAAGGAAAACTCCTCAGGCACCACAGCTGTCTATCTCAGCTGCCAGTAATAAAATCAATAAGCATCCAGGGGACTTCTACTGAAGTTGAAGTTTGTAGGGATTTAGTGTTATGGGGCACAATGGGATGCCTCTTCTATTTTTTTTAATTTATTTCTGTATGTGTATAAATGTATGTCTGCATGCAGGTTTGTGCACCCATGTCATGCAAAGCCGCGGAGGTCAGAAGAGGGTGTCGGATTCCCCTGGAACTGGAGCTCTCCTGAAATTGGAGTTCCGGATGGTTCTCGGCCGCCATGTGGGTGCTGGGGATCGAACCTGGGTCCTCTGAAAGAGTGGTCGGTGCTCTTAACTGCTAGGCCATCCCTCCAGCCCCATGGGATGCATCTTCTAAGATGAAGAATAAATTGTTATATCTGCTCCTTCTTACAAAACATAACAGGCAAAATCCAAGTAGATGTACTGGATTTTCAAAGGAATGTACTTCCCACTTGGATGTGCTACACTAACCAATTTAATAAATGACCCAAATGATGGCCTGATTTTGGTAGTTACATCTATGAGTGAAAGGCAGTCCAAGCTACACTGAAATAAGGCGTTACAATCATTATTGATAACTAATGTCCTATTGGGAAACAGCACTTAACCCTGTTGCAGGGCCTTAGTAGAGACTGAACCATAGGTCACCAAGTTGCCATATAACCTGAGCTGCCCATCATGAACTAGCTGTTATCTGACCTACCATGCCACAAAGTCAAGTTTGAATGGTATCCACTATCATCAGATGACAATGTGTATGCATGTAAATTATAAAGTCTGTTATTACAGCAGAAAATATACTAAGATAATAGAATATTAATATATCCTGGAGGAGCAAGTAAGTTGCAAGAAGCAGTGGCCCAAATTCCCAGAGAACCACTCTGCTGAACTGCCATCTGTCTCCTATCCTTCACCTATAGCCTTAGGAAGTTTCCTAGAGTTAGTTAACATGACATGGAAATATTTTAGCAAGGCTGAGAGAAGGTTCTGAATGACAGGCAGATATAACCCAAAACAAGACAGCTGTGGCCCTTGTAGTTCTTTTCAGGGCCATACCAGAAGACAGCAGCAAGGAAAGTACTTCTGTGTATAGAACCTCGAGCAATGTATCTGATTGGCCACTTTGCTTAGAAGGAGAAATGGCCAGAAGTGCAAGTACACATCTGTATGTCTTGATTTGTCTAGATGGTTACAGACTTGGTAGGAATATGACTGTAATATTTGTGTTAAGAAAATTTGGGAAGATTTGCTAAGTAGTTTCAAATAAAATTCATTTCACAGGGTTCATCTTCCACCTGTCTTTAATTTTTCCTTTTTTTTTTCACTTTAAGGTTGCTGTCTCTTTTTATTTATAGTAATTTTTGTTGATATTTTTTCATAGACATATTTTGGGCAAAAGCACAACTGACAGAGAACCACAGTATTTGAAAGGCAATTAAGATTTAAGATACATTTGATTGCTTAAACTATTTTAATTGATTCTTGCTGGATAAACTTTTGGCATTAGGAAGCAAAGAATCTTTATTAATTCATGCAATATCAATTACAACATAAAGTAATTATAAATATTTTAAAATGCCATATTTATTTTGTCTTTTTGGATTATTTTTCATCACAGTAAAATAGCTTCATGATACAAATTGTATTGTTCTTGAACATGTAATAAAAAGGTACAACTGGCAACACTGATCTGTGTGTGGATAATGGAGAAATATCACAAGGTCACCTAATCTGCCACTCTTCTCCTGAGGTAACTGATCTGTGAATTCTAGTCTTTTTCCAAGAAAAACATGTGGTTGGGGTGCTTTTGGACCCTGACATGATTTTCTTCAAGGTACTATGATCATGACATATGTTAACATTACAAAATATTTTATTATCTACACAATGGAGTTCTATGCAGCGGTAAAGAAAGATGACATCATGAGCTTTGCAGGTAAATGGCTGGAGCTAGAAGATATCATGCTGAGTGAAGTAACACAGTCCCAGAAAAACAAACGACGAATGGTATCCCTCATCTGTGGATGCTGGCACCAATTACTTAATCGTATGGCAAAATGAGTAATGTCATTGTGATCTGAAAACAACTGTTCTCTTATATTGTGAATCCTTTAAATATAATAAATAAATTAAAAATGTTTTATTATCAACTACCAAATTAAGTAATTTAAGAAATGAGATTATCATTTAATCTATTCAAAGTCATACATACTTCTATCTCGACTGACAACACAACAGAACTTTAATATCTTTAAGTATGCTTGATTTATATATGACGGAAATGTCTCTAAGCATAATTTCTAGGGAGACTCTTTATATTGAGTTATTGTATTACAAATGCTTAATTTTGCAAAACAGCAACTTTAATATTTTTTATTTTTTGAATCAAACTGAATATTAAAATTTAGTATTAAAATTTAGTATTAGCTAAAGTAATTTGTCAAATTTTTGTAGAAACTTATAGTCTCGGATTAATTTACATTAATTTAAAAATAGTGGCTTAAAAACAAAAATAACATAAAACATTGTAAGCATTTTAACAGTCTAGTAAAACAGAGAAAACAGATCACAGAGGTTTTGCTAGTGTTAGTGAAATAGTGGGGGTCTTCCGGTTTTAAAATATTCTATTTTTACCTCTTTTATAGAAGTTTTAGAGAATAGCAATAAAACAATAAGAATAAAGCACAATGGTTCTTAAATGGATTGCTTTGTAACATATATACTTTTGTTATATATATTGTTATATATATTGTTTTATATATATATATATATATATTCCTTGACTATGACTATGATTTCCAGTCTTTTAAATGAATTTCACTTATTTACCACAGGAAGTCCTTGAGCATCTGCTCTGTACATTGGTGAGGATATAGATAGTAAGTGCATAATGTTCCTGATCCAAAGATGCTGTAGCATGCTCAGTAGTGTGGAACACTAAGAGAATAATGACAAGAGGACATATTCAAAGGACACTGATGTGAATGATCATATGGAACTGCAAAGAGAAACTGAATCAAACAGAAATCAAATTAGCTTAGAAGACTGTAGGGACTGAGAAAAGACAGAGCATTTATGAGATAAACTAAAATTAATTATGGTACTAACAAAATGAGAACATGAATACGAAGCATGCCATTGCTATTGATGACAGTGAGAGTGAGTTTTCTTTGAAGAACTAGGCACTAGAAAAAAACAAAATTAAGAATTTATTAAAAAGTTCTTAATTTTGACACCGTGATCCATGCTCAGAATGTACGGTGATCAGCACTGCCCTCTGTTAGACTCTGCCATCCCTCTTCCTACTGCTGACACCTTTTTCCCCCAACTTCGTCATTGAGGTCTAATTCTTTTTAATTTTATTTATTTTTGTATGTGTATGAATGTACTGTCTGCATGTAGGTTTGTGCACCCGTGTCGTGCAATGCTCCGGAGGTCAGAAAAGGGTCTTGTATTCCCCTGGAACTGGAGTTCTCCTGGAACTGGAGTTACAGACAGTTCTCAGCCGCCATGTGGTGCTGGGGATCGAACCCGGGTCCTCTGCAAGAGCAGTCGGTGCTCTTAACCGCTAGGCCATCTCTCCAGCCCAAGGTCTATTTTTTAAAATATATTTTTAATTGAAATTTTGTGGATTCCACACATCTTAATTATATTTAATCATCCTTCCCTAGCTACCTTCCCCTACCTTTCCCAGAGAACTTTATTCATTTTGTCATGTTAAGGCCTTTTGAGTCGTTTATGTACCGAGATGTCCCTTGTGAGTTTATCCACTGGAGCCTGGTCAGCCTGTGTAATATCACTCTTTTCTTTATTTTTATGTGTATGGATGTACTGTCTGCATGCAGGTTTGTACACCCATGTCGTGCAATGCCGCAAAGGTCAGAAGAGGGCATCAGATTTCCCTAGAAATGGAGTTAAAGACGGTTCTCAGCAGCCATGTGGGTGCTGGGGATGGAACCCAGGTCCTCTGCAAGAGCAGTCGGCACTCTTTTAGATAAGAAAGAAGACTTAATTTCTCCATGCAAAGTAAGTTACGATGTAATATCAGCAAGAGACATGCTGCTGTTAGTATGTTCTCAGGATGAACAAAAAAAAAGAAATGGGTGACTCATCTAGTAAAGAAGATCCCTAAGAATCCTCCATCTGGCTTTGTTCGTGCCTCTCCTTGAACGCTGTCTACAAGATCCACTACAAATCAGTCTTTTCGGAAAGTGGTCAAAAATACATCTGGAAAAACTAGTTAACCATGTGACTTACTGCTGTGTGGAATCCTGTGGGGATGCTACCTGATAAACAAGTCTGTTTTAACCATGCTGAGCAAACAAGCTGTTTCTTTGACACAAATATCCCAGGCTTTTCAGGGTTAAGATTGCTGTTACTCTGTCCTTGCTTTGGCACAAAAAGCACACTGAGGGTTGTTTTGTTTTTGTTTTTTTCTTATTTCGGGTTTGCCTACAGGTAGATTACATTAATTATTACTATGTAATGCAAATACAGTTGGGGGAAGCTTAGCTAGATACAATTTTTTTTTTAGAGTTGCTGCCTTTCTGAATTGATAGAACAGTTTTCCTCATGGGTGAGAGGAAGGAACTTTCACTTTGAAGTGGAATGGCTATCACTAGGAAGATTAGCTCTTGGAAGGAGTAAAGAAGATATCTCAAAATGAGACAAGTTTATTTTTTTTTATGACTTAAGTTTTTTTTGTGCTCTTGCAAGACTACACAAAACTATGGTAGAAAGCAGTGGCTCTGTGAACCTCAGTGCCCTCGTTATGACGTTAAGGAGCCTTGCTATTGATTGCCCAGAGTGGACTTGATGGAGACATTAAATATCTTACATTATGCTCTACAAAATACTGTATATGTTTCAGCAAGTTTGTAGATTGGGGAATGGGAGAAAACAGAAGAATTACATTTAATCTATGCACTGTTGCTAAGCCATATGGAGTTATTTTACTACTAGAGACATTAGGAACTAATTGTACAAAAGAACCAAGTTTAAAAGCATTTCATGGGTACATCACTTCTGTAATTGTATAATGTATTTCTTTGTGGTTTTAAGTGAAAAAGACAAAGTTAACAAACATATAAGAAATGTATGCACTGTGTGAAACGTAAATTATTCTTAGAACACTTTCAGTGGGAGTTGCATTGCCCTTTAAGTGCCTTAATTTGAGAGAATTATTTTACTGCCATAAATACAGATTTTTTTTTTCAGAAAATGGATTTTACAAAAAAAAATTATGTGTGTCAGTGGGGTTTTCATTGGTAATTGATTTAATTTAAAATACTTAGAAGTTTGTTGGACTTTCATAAATTGTGTACAATCTTTGCATCAAACTACCTGCTATAATAATGAATGACTTTATAAAACTATCTGCAAAAAGATACAAGGTTGCACCAATATAAAAAGATTATGGATATATATATATATATATATATATATATATATATACATATATATCCATGATGTTTTCCAGTTAACATAGGAATTACCAGATAAATACTGTTAAACTCTTGTCCAGTATCAAGAGTTGATTTGTATGGGCAGTATGATTTATTATTTATTTTTTAACCAAATACCTCCTCAGTAATTTATAATGGCTCTGCAGTAATATGTATCAAATAAGCACTGGAAAACTGATCATCTCTAGGGTGATATGCATGTTTCAAGTGGTATTGAAAGCCGCACTGATGGATATGTAAAAATAAACATACCTGTTATTAATATGCTAGTAGTGACTCTGTGCTCATTTAAAGAGAAATAAAAGTAATTTATGAATGGATACTTTTAATATTGACTACTATAGTGTTTTCTCATGGCTGGACTGAATAAACAGCATACTGCAATTATTCTGTATTTGTATACAAATGTTTGCTAATTTCATGACTATATTAAAATTATTTTTAAAAGATAAAAAAAAAAAAAGAGCAGTCGGCACTCTTACCCACTAGGCCATCTCTCCAGCCCCTAATATCACTCTCTTAAAGACCAATTTTCCTTCTCTTGGTAGTGCTCAGCTGCCAATAATGCCTCTTTGCCAAAGTAGTGGCCTCTTGCCCATTTCTTTGGTTCTATGGTGAATTTTGTCTGAGTTTGCATGGTTTTTGTGGGTGCTGTAACCAGAGCAATATGCCTATATAAGCAAGGTCCCAGGAACCTGTAAGACTCTGTTTCCTTATGGTCAAGCACCTCCTCCTTTGGTTCTTACAATTTTTCTACCCCCTCTTCTGCAATGGTCCCTGCACCCTGGCGGGGTGGGGGGGGAGGTGAAGTTTAATGTAGGAGTCCTGTTCAGAGAACCACATTCTGCAGTTCCTTATTCTTCACACTTTGGCCAGCTGTGTCCTTCTGTGTTCATCACCCTCTGTTGCATGAGGAAACTTTGCTGATGAGAGTTGAGAGGTGCATTAGTATTCTCTCTACCCCTTGTTTCACTATGTTCCATGAACTTTAAGTATTCAGACTACAATGTGAATGTGTCACATAAGGTTGGGCATCTCACAGACAATTAACTTTCCCTGTGTGACCAGTCGTGGAACTCTAATGGTCTCCTCCTGTTGTTATTGCTAAACACAGGACATACTTCAGACACAGAACTTAGAGCAATGGAGCTGGAAATGACCTGGACGTCTTCTCCCTGAAGACTAGCTCTCATAGTCCTAGAGCACACTATGCAAGCTGATAAGGGAGAAAATCAACCAAAGGTCCAACCCTAGCTTTAGAGATGAAGATCCACAGCAATGACAAGCACAGCACACCATACTGTTGCAGTAGTCATACTTTTATCTTGGATGTAATCAACAGCTATCTAAATGGACTTAAAGTCCGTTCAATGAGAGAGAACTTACATGTGGCCCTCTAAGCATAGCCAAATACACATGGCTGGAAAGGTCATAGATGATAAAGAAAACCCCAAGTCTGCCACATCCTTAGACAAACATAAGGTAGAGTTTATTTTAAACACAGCAAAGAATAGAAGTTCAGCCTTTTCAGTCTGTTAAGTAGCTCAAGGACGGCCTCCTGAGAGTTAGGATTATAAGCAGGCACTAACACGCTATGCTAAGATCTGGACTCAAGCCTGTTTGTCACTAATGGCTATGTCACATTAAGTAAATTACTTTTCTTCTTTATAACTCAGTTACTCTACCCATTTGTAGAACTCTACCTGCCAATGCTATACTATATAATTTCAACTTGGTTAATTTGTGAATTGAATTTCCCAGAAATCTATTCCCTGTACAGTTCTGGGTTACTTTGCAGTAAAAAAAAAAAGAAAGGCTTTAATTGCAATCTAAGTGTTTTATAATTTCAGAAATGCTTCCTCATGGATAATAAAATCTATTGCAAAAAAGCTGGGCACGATGGCACACATCTTTAATCCTAGCACTTGGAGGCAGAGGCAGGCAGATCTCTATGAGTTCAAGGCCAGCTTGGTCCACATAGTGAGTTCCAGGACAGCTGGGGCTACAGGAAGACCCTATCTCAAAAAGCCCCCAAAACAAAAAAGAACAAATCTATTACAAATCATATGCATTAATTTTCACATTTCTCACTGTAACACCATTTTTATATCCAGTCTAAAAAAAAAAAGGATACACAAGAGAGAGAGAGCAATATAACTGCATTATAAAGCCCAAGATGATCTATAATGACTCATCTTATTTCCTCTGTTCTCAGCCAGATTAAGAATTGGAAGCCAGGTAAAATAATGATGGTAGAATGCTAGAATTGTGACTGTCTCAGATGTATCAATAAATATACTTCAATGCTGACGGTACTTTATACTTTCCAAGTATAATGTTCACAGATAGTTTATTCATTTGAATCATCAATCTAAGCTTGACAAGAACAGAATGTAGGCACTGGGACAATGATGGAATTGCTGGATTTCTGTCAGAGATGAGTCATGATTATTTTCTAGGCTCCACATCTAACTTCTTAGTTGCCTCAACTTCACCTTGCAGTACTTTCAGCCTTTGGGACACCAAAGTGGTAAAGCAGGTACAAATACAGGAAGACAGTAGGGATAGAAGACTGAGATTTCTAGTTTGGTTGTTTTGTTTAATCATCAAATCTAGACCCGTGTCCCCCCACCCTATCCTCCCACCCCACCAGAGCTCATGCATTCTGCCAAACATGCTTTTCATCTCTTTCTCAGTCTTTCTCAATATTCTCCATGGAGGAAGTTGACTGTTTTGAGCAGAAGTTCACTGTTTCAGTCAGTTCTTTGATGCAGTCCTTTCTGTTGTTGTTATTTCCAATATGCATCACTCCCAAATGCTTTGGACAAAAGCTCAAGAGGCTGTGCACAAGAAATACTTACAACTAAGTAATTGGCACTAGCATCCACAGATGAGGGATACCATTCATCATTTGTTTTTCTGGGACTCAGCATGATGTCCTCTAGCTCCAGCCATTTTCCTGCAAAGCTCATGATGTCATCTTTCTTTACTGCTGCATAGAACTCCATTGTGTAGATGTACCACATTTTCTCTATCCGCTCGTCAGTTGAGGGGCATTTGGATTGGTTCCAGCTTCTTGCTATTGTGAAGAGAGCTGAAATAAACATGGCTGTGCATGTATCTCTGTGGTGGGGTGAGTCTTGAGGGTACATGCCCAGAAGTGGTATGGCTGGGAGGGTGGCAAGTTCATTCCAAGTCTTCCAAGGGTTCTCCACATTGCTTTCCATAGTGGCTGTATGAGTTTACATTCCCACCAGCAGTGGATGAGTGTTCCCCTTTCCCCACAACCTCTCCAGCACTTGGTATCATTTGTTTTCTTGATCCTAGCCAGACTTATTGGAGAAAGATGATATCTTAAAGTGGTTTTGATTTGCATTTCCTTAATGATTAGTGATGTTGAACACTTCTTAAGGTGTTTCTCAGCCATCTCTAATTCCTCACTTGTGAAGTCTCTGTTCAGCTCTTTGCTCCATCTATTGAGTGGGTCATTTGTTTTCTTTCTTCTTTGTTTTTTGAGTAGTTTATATATTCTGGAAATTAATGCTTTGTCAGATGTACCTGCAATGAAGGTTTCTTCCCATTCTGGGATTTCTCTTCACTTCCTTGATTGCTTATTTTGATGTACAGAAGCTTTTGAGCTTAATGAGGTCCCATTTGTCAATTGTCGACCTTAATTCTTGAGCAGCTACTGTCTGATTTAGGAAGTCTTTTCCTATGCCTATGTCTTGTAGTCTGTTGCCAACTTTGTCTTCTATCGCCTTCAGAGTTTGGGGTTTCACGTTGAGGTCTTAGATCCATCTGGAGTTGACTTTTGTACAGGGCGAGAGGTAGGGGTTTAATTTTATTCTTCTACAAGTGGTGATCCAGTTTTGCCAACACCACTTGCTGAAGATGCTGTCTTTTCTCCATTGTGTCTTCTTGCCCCCCTTGTCAAATATGAGATGGCTGAAATTGTATGTGCTCAGGTTTGGATCTTTGGTTTTGTTCCATTTATCAATAGGTCTGTTTTTGTGCCACTACCAGGCTATTTTATGACTATAGCCCTGTAGTGTAGTTTGACATCTGGTATAGAGATCCCCCCTGTGTAGCTCTTTTCAGTCAGGGTTGTTTTGGCTATTCGGGGTCTTCTGTTTTTCCAAATGAATTTGTATTAGACAGGGTTCTCTAAAGAAACAGAAGCAACAGGACGAATATATAACTATATACAATTTATTGATTTGCTCACATGACAGAGCTCAAGTAGTCCAACAGTAGCTGTGCTGCACTAGAGAGGCTGAGAATCCAGGGAACTACTCAGTCTGCAAGGCTGGATGTCTCAGTAGTCCCAATCTGGTGCTGAAGGCCCGGTGGATTCCAGGAAATCTGCTGGTCTCAGTACACGCTGGGATCCGAAGGGTTGATCACAGCAGCAAGACAAACTCACCAGTGAGAGAGAGGCAAGCCACAGGAAAAAAGGGGCTGGAGAGATGGCCTAGCGGTTAAGAGCGCCGGCCGCTCTTACAGAGGACCCGGGTTCAATCCCCAGCACCCACATGGCGGCTGAGAACCATCTGAAACTCCAATTCCAGGAGAACTCCAGTTCCAGGGGAATCCGACACCCTCTTCTGACCTCCGCAGCATTGCACGACACGGGTGTACAAACTTGCATGCAGACAGTACATTCATACACATACAGAAATAAATAAAAATTAATAAAAAAATTTTGAAAAAAAAAAAGGGACCAGCTCCCTCTGCCATGGCCTTTTATACTGCCTGCCGGCAGAAGGTAATGCCCACATTTGGGGTGGGCCATCAGGGTTGAGGCGGTCCAATCTGAAGATCCTTTTTCTCTTATTTGTTCCTTAGTCCAGTTAAGTTGACACCCAGGATTAACCATCACAGAATTTAAGGACTTTTTTTTCCAAGCCTGTGAAGAAACTCTTGGGGATTTTGATTGGGATTGCATTAAATCTATACAAGAGTTTCAATAGAATGGACATTTTTACAATGTTAATTTTGCCAATCCATGAGCATGGGAGGTTTTTCCATCTTCTGATGTCTTCTTCAATTTCTTTCTTTAAGGGTTTAAAATTTTTGTTGTAGAGATCTTCGGTGTCTTTGGTTAGGTTTGTTCCTAGTATTTTATTGTTTTTGAGGCTATTGTGAGTGGGTAGGTCTCCTTGAATTCTTTCTCCAGTTGCTTGTTGTTGGTGTAAAGAAAGGCCATTGATTTTTTTAGGTTAATTTTGTATCTTTCCACTTTGCTGAAGCTGTTAATTGTTTCTAGGAGTTTTCTGGTGGGGTTTTTAGCATCCCTTAAGTAAACAATCATATCATCAGCAAAGAGGGATAGCTTGACTTCCTCTTTTCCAATGAGATTTCCTACTTTGAATGGGACTGTTCAGTCAAGGCAGAGATTGAACCTAAAATTCGGGTAGAAATGAATAAAATATTCCCAGATGTTCATGTAAAAGGAATATTTATAGAGAATAGTATGAATAATGAAGCAGTGAGTTCTCAGCAGGGAAGTGAGTAGCAGTTACTTTTCTTATATTCTTATGTCTGTGCTGGCTCAAGGGTGAGTGCTGAACACATAGCCTAATCAATGAATACTGTACCTCTGTGAAGAGAGGCCAATACTATGTAAACATGGCTTCTCAAACCCTTGCAGCACATTTCCAAGTCTCTTAAAGGCAGCTTGATTAAAGGAGGCATTTCTACTTGCTGAATTGGCAAAGTCACTTAACTTGCCTTAATTATTATGATGCTGTGTTGGCCTTTAGCACATAGGAGGAAAAAGAGGTTAGTTTTTGTCCACCTTCTAAGTAATGAAAATAGAACTAGCACTAGTTTTGGTGAAACACATTATTATTATTATTATTATTATTATTATTATTATTTGGTCTTTTTGAGATAGGGTCTCCCTGTTGCTCTGGCTGTCCTGGAACTCACTCTATAGACCAGACTGACCTTGAACTCACAGAGATCCACCTGCCTCTGCCTCTCAAGTGCTAGAATTAAAGGTGTGTGCCACCACACTAGGCCTGGAACACACTTTTAGTCCCAGCACTCAGGTAGGTGGATCTCTGGGGGATTGAGGCCAGTCTGATCTACATAGCTAAGTCCAGGCCAGTTGGGGCTATAGAAAGACTCTGTCTCAACATAGCAAAAGAAAAAAGAAAAAGAAAAAGAAAAAGAAAAATAGAAAAAGGAAGGAAGGAAGGAAGGAAGGAAGGGAAGGAGGGAGGGAGGGAGGGAGGAAGGAAGGAAGGAAGGAAGGAAGGAAGGAAGGAAGGAAGGAAGGGAAGGAGGGAGGGAGGGAGGAAGGAAGGAAGGAAGGAAGGAAGGAAGGAAGGAAGGAAGGAAGGAAGGAAGAAACTGTCTTCAGAGACTTTTTCATTTTCAACCAGACATCAAGGCAGAATGCACTATTTTTCAACTCTCTTCCTCTTCCTCCTGGGTGAATATGTTTTGTAGCAGAGCCTGTCAGCCTTGCTGCACATGAGAATCCTCTGGAAAATTCCTTTAAGAAACACTCATGTCCAGGCTGCATTCTGTAATATCTAAATCTAAGTCTCCCAGGAGTAAGGATGATATATTTGCTTTTTTCTTAAGGTTTCCTGTGGAACTCTGCCATAAATCTGGTCTTAAGAACAGTATAACATTGAATGTAGTACTAAACGCCTGTAATTCCAGATCTTTGGAGACTGAAGCAGAAGCTTGAGTCTAAGTCCAACCTGGGCTGCAGAGATGGACTTTGTCTCTAAAACACCCCAGACAAATAAAGAGCAATCTAATAACAGAGGAGTATTTTTTTTTTCTGCCAGACTAGACAACAATTCAACCAGAACACCCAGTATTTCCTGAAATGAAGGGGACTGAGAGGATAGATTTTATCTAGAAACAGTCTATTTAAATTTTTTTATTAATTTTTATTTATTTCTGTATGTGTACGAATGTACTGTCTGCATACAAATCTGTGCACCCGTGTCGTGCAATGCCACAGAGGTCAGAAGAGGGCGTCGGATTCCCCTGGAACTGGAGTTCTCCTGGAATTGGAGTCTCAGTCTATTTATAGTGGCAAACAATTTGAAATGAAAACATTAAAGAGGGCCTTGATCCTATAAGTCTCATGTCCTTAAAAAGATGGAATTTAAACAGACACAATGTATGAAGAACACAGAGGTCAAGGTGATTAGTTCACAAACAACAGCATGCCAGACTGCCAGCAAATCCTTAGATGCTATAAAGATTAGGGCAGATTCTCACTCTGCCTTCAGCAGGAGGCAAGCCCACAGTCATCTTGGCCCTGGTCTTCTTGCCTCCAGACAATAAATTCCTATTGCTTAACACACTGATACTGCAGCTTTAGGAAACAAGTATAAAGCTGGAACAAAACCAGAAGGTATAGAGGATATTTAGTAAAAGCCTCTCTTCCATACTTAAACCATCCAGTTCTAGCTTCAAGATTCAAAAGTACATGCCCTACAAGATAGCTCAGTGGGCAAATATATTTGTGTTGCAAGCATGAGGCTCTAAGATGCATTTACAGAACCCAAGTAAAAAATAAAAATGGTGTTGTGGTGAACACTCATAAATCTCAGTGTTGGAGAGGCAGAGGTGAGAAAATTTCTGGGTTCTCTGGCCAATCAACCTAGCGTACTTGGAAAGTTCCAGGCTGATGAAAGATCCAGTCTCAACGAAATAAATAGACAAACAAAACAAAGAGATAAGGCCTAAGCAAACATATCCAGGATTGTCCTCTAGCTTCTACACACATGCAGATGCTCCTGAACCCACACCTACATCCACAAACACATCCACACCCCACACACAAGCATCACACACAGAGAAAGAAAAGCTTCAGAAGTGGGACCCATTCTCTCTGCACTTTTCTACCTGCCTCCAGTTCAGATCTACTGAGGGTTAGATATTACACTTAGGTCCAAAGAGATATCCAATGAGCTTTGAACATATCAATCATTTATTTTAAAGCAGGAAATGCAGACGCAGCATCAAAATTAAAATGCTGCAATAATGTGCAAGAAGACAAGTAAATGTAGACTGATCGGTCTTCCTAGCCACCTTTTGTCCCCTTCTTGAGGCAACAAACATCATGTTCTTGAGTCAACTTTCCAAGATACTCAAAGTGATATCAAGAATTTATATGTACATATTTTAAAGCAAATGGTAGCATGCTATTCAGGCTGGTCTACCAATTGTTGAAGACTTTTTCATAAATAATATTCCTTTGAATTGTTCTAAATCAGCATACATATAAATCTTTCATTCATTTATTTAAGCAATTTTTGTCTGAAATAATTTTAGATTACAAAAATCTTGCTGAAGTAAAAATTGTAATTATGTAAAAATCATAAAGTCTTGAGGAAATGACAGATTTGGTGATTCTTCTAGTCATTTGAGATAGATGTGAACTCCAATAGCAAGTGAAGGTATTACATACCTGAAAGGCAAAGGCACCTCCAAAATGTGTTTTTCCTGTTAATATCTAAAGGTGTATATGTTCATATATGAAATATCAATGTAATTGAAGTTGGGCTTATACTATAGCAATTTTTAAAATATATTTTATTATTATTATTTTTTATGTGTATGAATGTACTGTCTGTATGTAGGTTTGTTCACCCATGTTGTGCAATGCCACGGAGGTCAGAAGAGGGTGTCAGATTCCCTGGAACTAGAGTTAAAGACTGTTCTCAGCCGCCATGTGGGTGCTGAGGATTGAACCCTGGTCCTCTGCAAGAGCAGTCAGCACTCTTAACCGTTAGGCCATCTCTCCAGCCCCACTATATCAATTTTTATGAGTCAGGGTTAATCAACCTTTCACAACCTATTCAAATATATGAATCACTCAATGAGTTACTCAATGATTTTAGACTCATCCTACCCCAAAGATACATGCACATCTATGTTTATTGCAGCTCTGTTCACAATAGGGAAGAGCTGGAACCAACCCAAATGCCCCTCAACTGACCAGTGGATGACAAAAATGTGGTACATCTACACAACAGAGTTCTATGCAGTGGTAAAGAAAGATGACATCATGAAGTTTGCAGGTGAATGGATGGAATTTGAAGCCATTATGCTAAGGGAAGTAACACAGTCCCAGAAAAAAAAAAGGCGAATGGTTTCCCTCATTTGTGGATGCTAACACCAAATTCCCAACTGAAAGGCAAGCTGAACAACATTATTGTTATAATTCTTTTTATCTGAAAGCAACTGTGCTGCTATAATGTGAATTGCTTAACAGGATCTAGAATTGACCTACCACTTATTTTTAGACATTGTAATTATTGGATATGGGTGGAGGATATGTATTCATATTTTAGAGTAATATAAAATTAGAGGGAAAAATGTGAATGCCTAAACATGTTTTGGAATTAACATACAGTTTATTCTCAGAGATCATAATTTTGATACATATGTGATGTTTATATAGGCATATTTTGGAGCAATAGAAAGGGGAGAAAACAACAACATAAGGACTGGGTCAAAGAACTGACTGATCCAGTTAAATTCTGCCCAAAACAAGCCTCTGGAGGAAAAATAAATCTTTGGAAAGACAGAGAGACAGATGCAAGACATATATGACAGAATGCATGAACTGGGGTGGGGTAGGAGACAGGGAAAGGGGAATGCATCTAAATTGGACTGAAAGATGATGTAGGAAATACACAAAACATCAATAAAAATGATCAGGTTAAAAAAAAAGAAAACAAAGGATATCAAATCCTGGAGAGGTTGTGGGGAATGGGGAACACTCATTCACTGCTGGCGGGACTGCAAACTTGTGCAGCCTCTATGGAAAGCAGTGTGTAGGACTCTTAAAAGACTAAAATGAGCCTACCATTTGACCCACTTATAACACTCCTGGGTGTATGCCCAAAAGATTTATCCTATAGCAGAGATATGTGCACAGCCGTTTATTGCAGCTCTTTCACAACGGAAGATCTGAAAACAACCCAAGTGTCCCTCCACTGATGAGCAGATAATGAAAATGTGGTACACTTACACAGTGGAATTCCAAGCAGTGGTAAAGATGACATAATGAATTTTGCAGGTAAATGGATGGAGCTAGAATCTATTATGCTAAGTGAAGTAACACAGTCTCAGAAAAAAAAATGATGTATGGTGCTCCTCACTTGTGGATCCTAGCATCAAATCCTTATATGTAAGTCAAAGTTGGTAATTTGTTAGTAAAAATAATACCACATTGACTGATATTACTATAGATATAGCTTGAAGTTTATATCTGTTTTCCTCAGTTCTAAGATTTATGAAAAAGTATAAATTTCTGTTTTAAAGTACATCAAAACATATATCAACTTGCTATATAATTTAGGAATATAAAATTATATTTCTTCTTACCTGCATGCAAATTACTACTAAAATTTGAATACTTGAACATGTTTTGGAATTAACCTATAGTTTATTTTCAGAATTTGTACTTTTGGATTATGAGTGGAGTGTGTATATGCATGTTTTGTACTGATATAAAATTAAAGGGAACAACAAAGAAAAGGCTTTTTCAAAGAACTGTCCAAAACAGTAAACTTCTGCATTGAAAAAGTTAAAAAAAGACTGAGGAAAGATCCAAGAGGGGACTGAACATGTACAGCAGAATGCATGACTTCTGGGGACCGGGGATGGGGATGGCATGGATGCAGAAAAGGGTCTAAATTGGATCAAGAAATGTTGTATGAAGTGCGCAAAAGCTCAATAAAAATTAAGGAAAAAAAGTCACTTAAGGATTAGAGCGTACTTCCATGATTGAGAGCTATGAAGCCAAGTTAATAAATAAAATAATGTTACTTGAAAACACTGATAGCCCCCCCCCCCAAAAAAAAAAAAAGAAGCCGGGCGTGGTGGCTAATCCTAACATTGGGAGGCAGAGGGGCGGATCTTTGTGAGTTTCAAGGCCAGACCTGGTCTACAGAGTAAAAAAAAAAAAAAAAAAAAAAAAAAAAAAAAGAAAGAAAACATTGATAGGAAATGCATAGATGTGGGCCTCCATTGTTAAGTACACATCGCCTTCATTCTTTGACACCTAGTCTTAGAAGAAAACACAATGAAACAGGGAGATGCTTCATTCACTCAACCACAACAGCAAATGTGTATTTCATAAAATTGAACTTGCAGAATACCCTAAAGCTACCTTCCTAGTGTTGAATATTTTCACAGGCATTCCTTTCCTGTTCCGCTATAGCTTGGTTAAATTATCTGTTGGGTAACCTGACCTTTTCATAATAGCTCAGGGTCATCATCACCAACGTTAGTTATTACTCTGGTTTATGGCACAGGAATCCCCTCAGAAGCATCTGAGGTTTGGGAAGTTTTGTTTTTTTTTTTCACTAAGGTTCTACACTGCTATAATTCTTCATTTATTATTAAAAGAATGGGGGAAAGCTGGACATGGTGGGGCACACTTTTAATTCCAGCACTTACAAGGAAAAGGCAGGAGGATATCTATGAGATAGAGGCATCCTGGTCTACATAGGGAATGCAGGACTACTGGGGCCATAGGGAGAAGGCTGTCCTCAATCTCACAGAGACCCTTTGCTTCTGCCTCCCTACTGCTGGGACTAAAGGTGTGCCCCACCATTCCTGGCTTCATCCACTCTTAAAAATGTCAAAGTCTTAAGCTTTAGCTTCTTGACCAACTCATTATAATATTTTATACTATCATTCTTTTCTACCTCTTACAATATTTTGTTGTTTCTAATTTGCTACGATCTGGGAAGCCACAATGTGAGCTTTCCAATATTAGATTGACAATAAAAGTAATTGCTTGTCCCAGTGGTCAACCAAAGGAAAACACACAGGTGTCAGATGACAGGCATTGTTCTGTCTATTTTAGAAGGCGAGAGAAATTTAACTTTGATTTCTCACCCTTAATATGTTGCGGGGTAACTAATGTTATGAAATAAATTACCTTGAGATAAATAAGGTGCTGTTGTAAATGAGCTTCGAGCTCCCTAAGCCACCAGCTTAGTACCAATCTGATCATACTACTCAGGTATTAGAGCATCATGAACATATTCTGAGCAATCTCAGTGCTTGGAACAATTGAATATACTTGTATGAGTGGTCTATTGTATGCCTTCTTCAATGATTAACTTGAAGTTAAATTATAGGAAAGATACAACCTTAGACTTAAATGGCCTTTTCTTTCTTATTTTTTTTTCCATGGGAGATAAAAACAAAAGTTATTTTGAGTTTTGCTTATACACTTCGGGGTGGGTGTACCATTGCTAGTTCAGTATTGCAGTGCGCAGGGCATCACTTTTATAAAGATTTATCAGTAAAAGAAAAGTAGCAACCATATTTAGAGAACCATGTAACAATTTTAAAATAATAACTTTGTTTTCTAGACCTATGAGAACAGTTGCATGAGTCTCTTCCTAATGGAGTCTTGAAAGTGTAGATCTTTCTAGATTGAGAGAGGGGGTTGCTATGGAATTCCCAGAAATACTGGGGTTTTTTAGTGCTGTTGACCTGCAACTTTTCATGAAGAAACTACTAGAAAAAGCAAGTGATCTGTGAGCAGCTCGATGCACTGCTATGGGTCTCTTCCCTGACACTGAAGTTGAATTTGAAATTACGCTCCACGGATCGCTAGTCCCCCAGGCGAGCAGCTTCCTGAGTCACGGCACCAAGGTTCCTTCCCATATTTTCAAAGCTCCTCTGTACTAACTTCCAGAAAAGTGCCTTAACTTGGACTCGTTCCTATTTGCTAACTCCTCTCTCTGGGCAGGGCTTCTTATTTCAAGTGTTTATTACTCACAGCTGGGTAACTGAAGTGCTTCATAACTGTTCTCCCTCCTGTCTCTACCTCCAATCTTTCAACTTACAGATTTCATATTAATGCTTTAAAAAGCCTGCATTCGAGTTTGCTCAAAAGTCGGCATGATGAAAGACTCTGAGCTCTTAGCTCCTCCGTCCAACTTGACCTTCTGAAGTTGCTTTCATCGCAGCTAAGCTTGCAAACTCACTGTCTCAAAACTGCCCTGTCATGCTCAGTGACTGGGCCCTTCCAGGCCTGCCTCCTATGTTACTCTGTCTATCTCCCTTCAAGGCCAAAACACATTCCATTTCTCCTTTCACCTGGAGAGTGTGGTGGGAAGGAAAAGGCAGTGAAAAAAAGAAATGACAGAAATCCTTATTCCATTACAGATTTTCCAGAACCCACGGTATTTACATAATAGTGATGTCAATTTGGACCTTCCTTAAATGTTGAAACTTTATAATTCTTAAAGATGAGGCTTACTGGGGCTGGAGAGATGGCTCAGCAGTTAAGGGCGCCAACTGCTTTTGCAGAGGACCCGGGTTCAATTCCCAGCACCCAGATGGCGGCTAAGAACCATCTTTAACTCCAGTTCTAGGGGAATCCGATGCCCTCTACTGACCTCCAAGGCATTACAGGACACGGGTGCACCAATCTACATGCACACAGTACATCCATACACATAAAATAAATAAATAAATAAATAAATAAATAAATAAATCTTTTTTTAAAAAGATGGGGCTTACTATGGATTTGATTTTTGCAAGAGACACATTATCTCATAGGAATGCAATGCCTTTTGTGATTTCTCTAACTCAGAGATAGAAGTGATGACTTCTATGGTAAGACAGGCTCAAGTAAATGTATAACGGATCTCATCCCTGCAGTCTCTTTCTTTACAAAAACAAAAACAATAAACTCTCTTCACAATAGCGAAGAGCTGGAACCAACCCAAATGCCCCTCAACAGAGGAGTGGATGACAAAAATGTGGTTCATCTACACAATGGAGTACTACTCAGTGGTAAAGAAAGATGACATCATGAAATTTACAGGTAAATGGATTGAACTCTAATCCATATGCTAAGTGAAGTAACACAGTCCCATTAAAAAAAAAAAAAGGCAAATGGTCTGATCTCCCTCATTTATGGATGCTAACACCAAATCCCAGTTGAAAGGCAAGGTGAACAACATTATTGCTATCTGTCTTTTTATATGAAAGCCACTATGTTGTTATAATGTAAATCTCTTAATGGGCTCTAGAATCGACCCACCACTTATTTTCAGGCTCTGTAATTACTGTATATGGGTGGAAGGTATGTATTCATATTTTAAGTAATATAAAATTAAAGGAGGAAAATGTGAATTCCTAAACATTAAAAAAAAAAGGCTGAGAGAAAGATGCAGGACATGTATGGCAGAGTGCATGATCTGGGGTGGGGTGGGAGGAAGGGAAAGGGGAATATGTCTAAATCAAACTGAAAAATGATGTCTGAAATACATAAAACATCAATAAAAGCATTATATTAAAAAAACAGACCTATATGTGAAATGGGCCTTCTGGCACAATTTTCCACTGCTGGAGGGAGCACAGGATGAACACCCTTTTGTAACTATGAAGATTTGTATTTTGACCAGGAAACCATGAAACTTGTTTTGGATATCACTCCCTCTCTCTATAACCTTGGGAAGCTACTTATCCCACATGTTTATTTTGTCTGTATGGAGAAAAATGAGATAATTCTTCACTCCTCAGTTTGACTTAAGGATATTAAAATGTAAAGTTCTTGAAACACTGCTCACCATGTAATAATGAATATTTGTTATACCTATAGATATATCCTTAATTTTAGGTAAGGTACACTTAAACCTGTGTGGATGCACTTCACTGGAAGATAGTTTAGACAACTTGTAATAAATAAAACATATAATATTTTCAAAATATCAAAATGAAATTACTACTTGTGCTTTTATTTTATTCCAGTTCACTTAAATAATGGTACCATTAACTAATCAAAAGAAACTTGTGTTAAGTGTGCCTCAAATCAGAAAACTGTCACAGACTATAGGTGCCACTGGGAAAATGAAGGACAAGGACTTCTGCAGTCCTGGCCAAAGAGGTTTAAGGTGAGTGTTTGTGTGTTTGTGTATATGTGTAAGTGTGTTTGTTGAGTCAGGGTCTCCTTGTAGTTCCAGTTGTCCTACAACTCACTATGTAGACCATGCTGCCTCTGCCTCCTGAGTGCTGGGATTAAAGGCATGAGCCACCACACCTGGCTCTTAATCTGAATCTTTGACAAAAACCTCTATTTCTATCTCTGCTAAACTATAAGAGTGTAGCCTTTTACTAACAATGGGAAATAACAGAAATGTTCTTGTAATATTGTTCTGACTTGATTATGTATGTGTGTTTGTGAGTGTGTCTGTGAGTGTGTACACTCTTGTGTGTAAATGTGGGCATGTATGTGCCATACCTTGTTTGAGACAAGTTCTCTCTGTGGGCCGACTTCAACATCTGGGAAATGTGTAATGAGAAGTCCTGCTGCAGTACGCTGGGATAACCTGTGATAATGCTACACACATACTCATTAGTGAGATCATCCTCTTTACAGATTCCAAATGTTCTTAGTATTAACTAACACTTTAACTCAAACATCTTGCTGAGGTTTGCTTCTATTTCGACTCACCTCTTACAGACAGGCTACATTTCATCAGTTTCTTCTATAATGTTAGAATAAAGATAGCAGTGAGTGCCACACTGTCCAGGCAGGTTAACTACCACAGCTCACACATGAAGGCTTAAGCCTGCTTTTGTTCTTATGCCACATTTCTAATAATAGTACCTCTTATCATTGTAACTGCTCAGAACACTTTAGGTTTATATTTACTTTAAGTAAAAATGAAATCTATTATACCTAGTCTCTCTATTCTATAGTTTTATGGGTGGACAGGATATTATGCTAAGTATTACAGGATAAAAATTCTGCTTAGCCTACTTTCTCTGGAGCTGTTGTCTTGGTCTCTAGTCAATTCTGGCTGTTTTCTTTCATGGGCTTGCAAATTGGTTTTACATGAAGGATGCTTGTACTCACAAATTATCACTTATTGTTAAAAAAAATGAAAACAAAACAAAACAAAACAAAAAAGCAGAGAAAGATGCAGAAAAGTTATGGCAGAATGCATGATCTGGGATGGGTAGGGGTGGGGTGGGGGGAGGGGAAGGGGATATATGCCTGAACTGAATTGGAAAATGATGTATGAAATACACAAAGCATCAACAAAAATAAAAAAAAAATTCTGCTTAGCGACATTAACTTGATTGGAGTGATTTAAATGTTCAGAATTTTTACACAGAAAGGATGAGGTAAACAAAAAGGCTTCTTTTAAAATATTTTGTTAATTATTTTTATTGGATGTGTATGAGTGTATTATCTTCACATTCATAAGTGCATCCATGTCCTGGAATGTATGTGGAGGTCAGATTCCCTGGAGATGGAGTTATGCATGGTTGTTAGCCACCCAGTGAGTGCTGGGAACTGAACATGGGTCCTCTGCAAGAGCAGCCTGTGCTCTTAACTGCTGATTTATATTTCTAGCTCCCAATAAAGATAATTCTTATGTCAGGATATTGAAACTCCAATTACATATCTGCCTCTCCTCCAAACTGCCAGGCTGAGTTTCAGTGCTGGTCACTTATTTTTGGCCTACAGTGTACAGTTAATAAATGATGAGCTTCTAGTCTTCATACAGGAAAGTCATGGCTTGCTCTCTTAACATACACAAGTTAATCCTAAGAGACTTATCAGTATTGCACCAATATCTTCATAATGCAGTACTTCAAATGGTGCAGTGAAAAAGGCACACATCTGGTTGGAACGCCATGCTTCATCTTAATGTAATCTTGTAGTTGCCTAGAAGACGGAAGAGATGTCATCAATAACACACTTCCAGATTAATACAGTGTAGCCTATTAAAGGTGCAGAAAACAAATCTATGTGCATAGAAATGAATGATGTTATTTGCATAAATGCATGGAAATTTTACTACACAAATTTGAGGCTGGCTTTCCTGCTATTTCCTAATTATAATACTGATCAACATGTTCTTGCCTCATTACACTGGCTGACAACTGACTTCAAAATAGATTATTATAAACAATGGGAATATGTAATTTCTTTTAAAATAGAGACCTTAAAATGAAATGAACAAGCTTTCAAGAAATGTGGCTATCAATCTTTGTTTCCCAGTATTTTCCAGATTTTAAGGGCATGATTAAGCCTTTCCTTCTATGTAAGCCTGATATATTTTCTCTGCATTAATACCATAGTTGCACACACAAAAGCCAAGACTTTTAATATTAGCTATCAGAGGTTCAGACCACTCTTTTCCATGTACACAGCAAGATATTTATCCTGTGTTAGCTGTAGTTTTTTTCTACTATATATCAATGACTGCCAAACTTCCTGGATAGGTATTAGGAGTATATTATAGAGTACTCAACATAGTAGTACATAGTATATAAAGCACTCACCTACTCTCTCTTCACCCCCAAATAAAACCCTCAAATTACAAACTAAAAGTACCACAGAAGTTCACAGTTCTAAAAAGGACAATTTAGAAGGTGCTAGATTGTCCTGATCACCTGGTCCAGCTGGGCTATGGAGCTGGAGTGCATTCACCATTCGTGCTAGCTCACACCGAGATCCAGGCTAGGGCCAAGGTCTCAGCGTGCCCAAGCATGGTGCTCAGGAGGCCTAAGGCTGAGACAGCCCACGTAGCAGCTCTGGACCAGAGTTACAGCTGTGAGTGAAGGACAGAAATCCACAGACCGGAAGTTGAAATGTGATTGGATTTCTGCTTGAAGGATTTATATGTGACTGAGGAAATCAGCAATGAGAAGATGTGATATTACAGTATATCATACTTTTTTAAAAATCAGAAATTTCTTTGAAGAATACTTCTATTGATTCAAGAATTTCATACAATATATTTTGATTATATTCAGACCCTCCCATCACTTCTTTTCTTTAATCTTGGGACATAATGAGTAAACAAAGGAAGTTCAACTTCAAACTGACATAAAGATCCATAAAGTAAAAAAGCCGGAGGGCATCTGATTTTGATTGTTTGGATTTTTCGATGAAGAAAGAGTATCCAGGGAGCAGCAACTGAACCCAGGACAGCTCATCACCTCCAGAATCAGACTCAGATCTGCATCTTCAGAGTCCTAATATGAGTAAAAGTTCTGATTTCCATACACAGATCGAAATCACCTTAACAAGAAAGCAATATACATAAACCACGGAAAGAATCATTTCACCGAAGTTCTTCATCTAGAAAGAAATGTTTGTATTGCTTACTAAATTTGTTTCATATAAAAAAGCTAATGTTTTTACCCATTCTTTATGCCATGTTCCATTGTAGAATGACTAGAAGTATATTAGAGAATTGAAATGCTGAATTATAAGTGGTATTGGATGATTTTTAAATTAAAAGCTGGCCTCAAACTGCAGAATGTCTTTAAAAAAGACTTCAATGATACAAAGCATTCTATAAAACGGAAGATTTCTTGTTGATAGAATCTACCTTGATTTGATAGGAACTTCAGACAAGGATGTTATGAGAAAAGACTGCATAAGATTAGGAAAAAATAAAGAAACATAGACCTTTGTACTTTTCCCTAGGAAATATTCCTTAAGCTTCTATAACTCAATACCCAGAGGACTCATGAATATTTTCTACCAGAAAGCCAATCCCGTGGGTTCTGCTATCTACTTCCCATTCTGTTTGGTGTTTAGAACTGTTTTCTAAGATCATACCCTCCAAACTGTCCTAATCTTCAGCAAAACCTGAGAAGCAAATCTGCAAAGCCCTTAAAAGCAGCATCTTCCTGCAACTTTCCCGTTTGCTCTGAACTTCTCCAAGTAGACTGAAAGAATGTCTTTCCACAGCTTTAAACCATTTTGTTGTTGTTGTTGTTTTGTTTTTGTCTTTTTGATACAGGGTTTCCCTGTAGCTCCAGCTGTCCTGGAACTCACTATGTAGACCAAGCTGGCCTTGAACTCACAGGGACTCGCCTGTCTCTGCCTCCAGCATGCTGGGATTAAAGGCATGACCCACCATGCCCAGCACACTTTTTAAACATAATATTTCTCATGTCATTTCTTTAACAATAAAGGCAAAGGTGAGGCTGGAAAAAAAAAAGATTAAAAAACTCACTCAAACCAGCAGGCTCAAGAGAGCAGTAAAGTTACAACTTTTTGTTTTGCTTTGAGACAGCGTCTCCCCGAGCTAGCCTAGAACTTGCTGAGGCTGGCCTCAGTCTCAAGGAGAGGCACCTGCCTCTGCCTTCTGTGCTGAGACTAAGGGTATGTGCCTCCACTCTCAGCAAGCTGCAACATTTTTGGCCACATATCTAATTAAAGTTGAGGAATACCACTAGGTCTGGGGGTGCACCCCCTTAATCCCAGCACTGGAAAGGCAGAGGCAGGTGGACCTCTGTGAGTTCAAGTCCAGCCTGGTCTACATAGCGAGCTCCAGGCCAGCTGAGTCTACAACAGGGAGACCCTATTTCAAAAAGACTCACCCCCCAAAAATGTTGAGGAATATCAAGAGATGGCCTGCTATTCATCACAGAAATTTACTTCTGAGTTTTCTCTTTGCTTCCTGGCTACCTCCCTCATCTCTCCTTTATATTCAGTCTACTGCTCCCTCTCTACACACTTCATTTGCATTGCCTCAAATATGTTCAAATATTTCCAATCTAAGTATTTCCCTATTCTCCTTGATCTTGATGCCAACTTATACCTGTCTTCTCTCCCACTCATCATTCCATTTAACGGAGCTCAGTCTATATAGTCTCCATCTCCAACGTTCTCGCTCCTAGAGGGCAGTATGCTTCTAGCCCCATTATTCCAGAGAAAACAATCTCCTAAGTCATCAGTAGCTAGTTTCCTAACTGACATATTTAATAATTTGTATTTAATTCTTATCCTATTTGAACCATTATTGATATTTCACTATCCACTCTTTAAAACTTTGCAATGTTTTCTTTTTCCTAAAAAAAAAAAAGAAACTGTCAGAAAAATTTCTCAATTAAACATCCTGCACATGTAAAATGTAGATTTGTTTTGGGTTAAGCTAACAATAACCATTTCTACTCTGTGTGTCACAAGAGAGAAAATCTGTATTTTTTGGTCTGTACTTGAGTTGTACATGTGGTTTATATCATGTCCAAGGAATTTTAGGAACAGTAATGAAAATAATCTAGTTTAAAGTGGACAAAGGATCTGAACAGAAGTTCTTGGAATTCCTTAAAATACTATTCAGGCCCTTTAGGATTAACATTTTTATCCCAGAAAAAAAAAAAAGGTGAATGGTTTCCCTAATTTATGGATGCTAACACCAAATCCCCAGTTGGCAGGCAAACTGAGCAACTTATTGTTATATTTCATTGTATCCAAAAGCAGCTGTGCCTATTCCAATGTGAATCTCTTAATGGGCTCTAGAATTGTCCTATCACTTGTATTCACACATTGTAATTACCATATATGGACAGAAGATATGTATTCATATTCTAAAGAAAAAAGAATGTAAAGTTCCACATTTTTTTACCTGCATACAACTTTACTGTTAAAACATGATTCTCTAAATGTGTTTAGGAATTAACGTATAGTTTATTTTCAGAATTTGTAATTTTGATTTATGTGTGGAGTGTATATATACATATTTTGGAATAATGTAAAATTAAAGGAAACAAAAAAGAGAGAGAAAAACCTATTCAAAGAACAGACCAAAATAGAAAACTTGTGCATTGAAAAGGTGCAAGACAGGACTTAAAATGTATGACAGAATCCATGAGCTCTGGCGGTGGACATGGATGGGGGAATGAGTCTAAATTTGATTAAGAAATGTTGCATGAAATGCACTCAATAAAACTTAACTTAAAAATAAAGATATAAAAATAAACAGATATCAATCCAAAAGCAAAATAAAACTTTAAAAGTGCATAACAAGAATTGACAATGATATGAATAAACTGAAACACTAATAGACTCCAGGTAAGAAAGTAAAAAGGTTGCGGCTACTTTGCAAAACACGGGTGCACAAACTTGCATGCAGGCAGTACATTCATACACATACATAAATAAATAAAATTAATTTAAAAAAAGCTTTAAAAAAGTAAATACAGAGCTACCATGTGATCTAGCAATTCCTTTTTTTTTTTTTTTGGTCCTTTCAAGACAGGGTCTCCCTATAGCCCCAGCTGGCCTGGAACTCACTCTGTAGACCAGGCTGGCCTTGAACTCACAAAGATCCGCCTGCCTCTGCCTCCCAAGTGCTAGGATTAAAGGCGTGCGCCACCACGCCCGGCTTGTGATCTAGCAATTCCAAGAGTAAGTATACGCCCAAGGGAAATGAAAACAGTTTTCCAGAAAAACTCAGAGCCATAAAGGAGGTTATTTATTTTTTAAATGTGAAATCCACTTAAATGGCCACCAACTAATGAACAGAAAAGGTAAATATTATGTCTTTTCAATGGCATG
The DNA here is from genome assembly GCA_009823505.1 of Rhizomys pruinosus. NCBI lineage: Eukaryota > Metazoa > Chordata > Mammalia > Rodentia > Spalacidae > Rhizomys > Rhizomys pruinosus. Next base: position 2,897,353 of record VZQC01010352.1, on the reverse strand, counting down.
CTATTTTGGAAAAACATTAATGAAGCTCTCATACACACCACAACAGGAGTGAACCATAGCGATGAGCAGTTCTCTAGGACTCTGTGTAAGGGGACAGAAATGGAGTGAGGATTAAAATGGAGAAAGAGCAAGAATGAGAAAATAGATTACAAAAGGGTAGGGAACGTCTTTGGGGGACAGTGAAAAAAATCCTCAATTAATTTGGGTTATGGGTGAAAATGGGAATATATTGAAAGGTACTAAACTTCATATTGTAAACCGGTGAGATGCATAGCCTTTGAATTCTATTTAGACAAATCTCTTATATTTAAATAATTTTCTGAGAACCAGAGTTTGCAGAAATGTCCTGCATCGTTACATATTCATTTTAGTGATTTAAATACCAAGAAACTACCCTTACTGTTTTTAACACGTTTACTGAAAAAGTTGGTCCAATGTTTCTTTCAATTAGGTGCCAAAGCTGACGGAAAAAAGCATGATCTTCTATGCCAGCAGCGTTCTCTTCCTGTTAAAAAACTTTTAAAAAGCAGCTGAAACAGTTAGTTAATATTATTGGAAAGATCTTCTGCATATCAATTATGCCCAAAGTCATTATTTTTGGCAGACATGCTACAAATCTTGGCTCAAGAGAGATAATTTTGTACCATCTGCTCTCAAACTTGAACATTCGTCAGAATCACCTGGAGGCTTGACAGAATACAGATTGCTGGAGCCCTCCTTCAGAATTCCTGATGAAAGGAGGATTAAAAAGCTTCTAGTAATACTAATCCTGCTAGCCAAAGAACCGTGTTTTCAAGAGCTGCTCAAGGTTGTTTACTGATCTATTTAGATTTCTCATGTTATATTTATGGACAATGTGTCTTGATTGTAATAAAATGTCACACCTGTCACATGATCAATGTGATAATTAGAACATCCATAGTTAAAGAACTGCTTGATGAGAACAAAACTACTGTTCAAGACAATACTAGTAGTGCACTCAGTATGTCAACTTAGGCCATCATAGAAGTAGAATTGGAAGGCCATGAAAAAGTAGGAAACTGATGAATATTGATGCTAGAGAACTAGAGTTGATCAATAAATAGTAGCTTCTGGATTGTGGAGGAGGAGGGCAATGAGGTGAGAATCCATGGGTATGGCTCCGGTTCTTCAGCCACATTCTTTTCCCTGAAGCCCAAGGATAGGCCAGCTCAGGGACCATGTGCCCTTGCAAGTGTCTGTGCTTGTGCTGTGATTTCCACAGTCTTATGAGCTTCACTGTGTGGACACATGAGACTTGTCCTCATTACTTCCAGGTATCTCCCTTAATAACCTGTTTTACTGGAGACAGCTGTGGATGGGTAGTTCCCCTTTGAAATCCAATTGACAACTTTATAAAAAGATTTGTATATGATGGGAGGGTGGGTCAGCTGTTAACAAGATGGTTCTTGATAAAGACTTCTAGCTGAGAACTGAATAATCAGATGTTGTAGCTGGCAAAAACAAAAGGACAGAGAATGAGAGCAAGTTCTATTGCTGTTACTGGAATACTGAACCTGAAAAGGAATAAAACAGTCAGCCCAGGCTTGTGCTCTGCTATTACTATGTTTCCCGAGAAGTGAAAACTAGCTAGGACATATCTTAGAAGAGTAAAGGCATCTCAGAGCATGTAATTGGCAAAGGGTTAAAGGAAATGGCATTATTTGTTTGAAAAGCCTTAAACAAAGAGGAGGAAAAAGCAGAGAAAAGATAACTTTTGTCTAATGATTCCAAGTACTGATCTAAATACTACTACAAAAAAGGATTCTATAGTTTAATTTTGGAAACCCAGATCACCATCGCATCTCTCTCTTGAATATCTCGAGTTGAGAACAAACTATGCATAGTAGGTACTTAGTATATTGCACATGAATGATGTCAATTAGGAATTTTAATTACTGAAGTTAGGTAATATACTGCTTGAACTACTGTTTCCCATGACTATGTGACTATAATTCCTCTTCCCTTGTACTTTATTCCACAAAGTTAATGTCCTGTACAAAGCATTTGAGATGATATTACCTTGGAGAACTGTAGGTAATTTTAAGTAGTGATTAGAGATGGAGAGTAGGAGCTTTTATAGGGGTGAATGTGAATTAATTAGAAAAGCTCAAATGCATAAAATATTGCCCCTGTGTTTGAAAATTCAAAGAAAAGTTTCCAAAAAGTGGAATTACCCTTATTAGGGTTTCTATTGATGGGACCCATGGTTTGAGTAATTAGTTCAACTAAATGAGTGTCCTCATTGACCACTGATTTATGAAACCATCAATTTAGAAACTAGATTTCAAGACCTATTTGGGAGTGCTAATCATTTTTTTTCTATATTCATTAGATACAGCATTAACAACTTATCCCATAAGGGGATTCTCAAATACCCAAAAGACAAAAGGGACACAGCTTCCAATAAAAAAGGAAAATTAGTAATGTCAGCCTACTCATATTTACTTGCCCGTTCTGTGATAATAAGCTTTGTCACTGACATGTTAGTGAGCCCAGAACTTGAAACTATTGTCATACATGATCTCAGACCTGGAAAGAGCTCACTTCCAGAAAATGCCCCATAAGTGCAGGTAAGTGCCCCACCAATGTTAGGCAATAAGTTATGTACAGAATGAGAACAAATTTGTTTTATTTTTCTTGAATCTCTCAAATTAGCCCCAGTTCTAACTCACATCTGGAAATATACCCACAAATGTCCTGAGTGACCTGTGTCAAAGTCTGAAACGACAGAGCAGCCAAATCACTCCACCTCCACCTGGGTATGTCCTGATGCCAAAAATCTTCAACCTGTTCAATGCATACATGCTACACTCCAGTGCCTGCCTGAGAACCAGCCTGAGGGTTTTCTGATGGCTACCTGACAATTCATAAATGCACCTGTTGAACTTGTGGGCCAGTATTGTGTAGGATGAACCTATCTCTGTTACAGTGGTCTGCTCTTTACTGTCTATTTTCAGTGAGAAAGTGTATTAGTTATTTGTTCTGTTGCTGTGATAAAACACCATGACCAAGGCAACTTAGATAAGAAAGGGTTTATTTGGCTTATGGTTCCAGAAGGCTACGAGTCCATCATGGTGGCACAGGCATGGCAGGAAGCAGGCAGAGAAGAAAGCTAAGCACTCACATCTTGAAGGAGGCACAGGAAGCAGGGAAATGGGCAAGGCTACAGCCCACCTCCAGGGGCATGCTTCTTTCAGCAAGGCCACATCACCTAAGTCTTCCTAAACAGAGCCACCAACTGGAACCAAGTATTCAGATACTTGAAGCCTATGGAGGCATTCTTCATTCAAATCACCACAGAAGGTTCTCTCTCTCTCTCTCTCTCTCTCTCTCTCTCTCTCTCTCTGTATATATACTCTCACATATGTATTGGTAACAGCTATCACTCAGTATAGTGGTCTGCTCTCTCTAATGTATATTTTAAGGGGAAGGTTTATATATATGTGTGTGTGTGTATATATATATATATATATATATATATTTTTGTGTGTGTGTGTGTGTGTGTGTGTGTGTGTGTATATATATATATATATATATATATATGTTTTTGTGTGTGTATGTGTCTGTGCATGTTGCTATAGCTAATGCTTGACTTCAATCAATAACATTTTTAACTTGCCAAACATAGTAAGCATGCCATATGTTTGCTTAGTTCTCCAAATATTCCAAGACTAAATTGGGCAAAGAATTGAAGGCTATCATGAAAAATACTCTTTAGAAAAACTCCTTTCTACCTGTCATTTCACAAGTACCTCTAAAGAATAAATGTAAGGAATGTTTTTACAGTCCAAGCAACTTAATTGATGCATCTTATTTTAAAATTTTTAATTTTGGATCATTTATTTTTATGTTATTTTATTTTTATGAGTGTTTACTTGCATGTAAGTACACCTTTTCATACAATGTCCATGGATGCCTGAAGAGCATGTTGGGGCCTGTGAAATGGGAGTTACAGATAGCTATTAGATGCCACGTGGGTTCTAGGAACTGAAACAAAATCCTCTGGAAGAATAGCTATAGCTAGTGCTCTTACCTGGTGAGCCATCACTCTAGCTCCTAACTGATGCATTTTAAAACTTTCCATGGAGTCATCTTTATAATAACTTTGAATATTTTAGCTAGTTTTCCATAAAAGCACTAAAAGTAATATTCTGGATTGGAAAAAGACCTCTTTCAAAACTTCAATGAACCTGACTCTATGCAGATTCTGTATCTGAATATAATTTTATGATAGTATAAAAACCTCAGAGAAAAATTTCTAAATGAAAATGCACTCAGAAATTATTTCATTTGAATTTCAATGTCTTTTGTCAGCATCTTGAAAGTACTTTATATTAGTCATCTAAACCAAAAGAGGAGTTAACCTAATCTAACTACTAATGTTGCAGCAGAACTAATGTTTGATTACAGTAGGTATCTACAAGCTAGAAGGCAAAAATTTCAAAAAAGATTAGCACAATGATATCCATCCTACATGAGGTTTCACCAGTTAACAAGACTGTGCAGCTCTCAGAGTCTCAGCTTTCTTGCCCATAGCAGCAACATAGGGCCTGTGTGCCTGGCATTTAGGAAATCAGGTGCCAGCAGAGATTATTCCAACTCTGTTGAGGCCACTCAGCTGCTCTGACTACTCAGCACTGAAGTTGCTAAGTTGTACATTTTACCTAAAAGACGTAGATCAAAGGAAGTATTTTCGTATTTATAATAGTTTCAATTCATCAAACAAAATTTATGTGGCCATTGATAAATGTGAAAGTCAGCATTTAACTTTCTAAATTCTGCTAAATTAACACATTCAAAGACTAAAACCTAGTTTTGAACTAGAAATAGTACTTGGAAGTAGAAATAGCAAATTAAATAGAATTGAGCTATTAACTATTTAAAGTTAAAAATCCATAAACTGGAGTAGGAAGAATCCAACAGATACTGCATCTACTTTAGAATTCACCATAAAGAAGGCAGTCAGCCTATTGGAGCCTACTAGACCTTGGACATCCTGAAACTCCAGGCATTTTCTTGGATAAACTACTAGGGTTGGTTTTTCACCTCTTAAAATCTTTAAGACAGAAGACACAAAGTAAAGAAATAATGAACCAAAAGCTGGATGCTGAAGACAACTCTACAAAATCAGGAACCTGGAAGCAATCCAACAGAAATCATGGTGAGGAGGAAAAAGAACGAGACCTGAGGATGTGTCCCAGAAAGACATCTGTCAGCAGGCCCCTCGTGGCCACTCTGTGGGCCAAGTTCAAACTAAGACAATATCCCAGTATACAAGATTGCCTGTCACTCTCCTTTGAGTTTAACCTCACCTATAAACAGATACAAAAATGGTTTACTAAAAAAAAAAAAAAAAAAAAAGGAAGAAATATAACAAAGAAATATCCAAGCAGAAGTAGGAGGAGGAAGAGGAGGAGGAGAAGGAGAAGAAGGAGAAGGAGAAGGAGAAGAAGAAGGAGAAGAAGGAGAAGGAGAAGAAGAAGAAAGCTGTGAATTCTCAGAGACTGATGGAGGGAGACACCTGAGGTTCTCTTCCGGCCTCCTTGACAAACACTGGGTGCACCCCTGTGGTGGTTTGAAGGATAAATGTAGTCCTTAGGCTTATGCATGCATTTGAACCTATGGTCCCCATTGGTGGTGTTATTTGGAGATTATGAAACCTAGGAGGCAGAGCCTGGTGGAGGAAGCATGTCACTAGGGGCTGGCTTTGGAGTTCAGAGCCTTGCCCTACTTTCAGGCTGTCTCTCTCTGTTCCCTTTTGGAGTGGAAGATGTGAGTGCTCAGCTTCTGGCTCCAGCCACCCACTCCCTGCCATCCCCCTCCCCCATATGGATTCTCCCTCTGGAATTATAAGCCAAAATAAACTCTTCTATACATAAAAAATTCATAAACATGACTATAAACCAAGAGTAGAAAAGAGGCAGTTGTAACTTTCTAGACCAGCTAAAAAATAAATGGAAGAGGTCCGCGGAAAGCCTCAAACAGTCACTCCTGTCATGGGTAATGATGGACACATGCCCAATCAAAGAGGACGGCACTAGGAAGGAAGGATATAGGCTTATATCAACATTTTACCCAAGTGTAGAAACTGAATTTGTGTTTTCTCAATGCATTGAAACTTGCATTTGACCCAAAGGGCCAAAAAATAAGGTGTATAGGTATCTATGAAAAATTTCCTCTGTAACCAGAATAATTCGCCATTGACACCGAAATTTGGGTGGTAACCAGCTGAAAATGATTCCCAGTTTACACACACCAAAATGGGGTAGGGGTGGAGAACAGTATTGTGCTTCCAACTTTTGTTTTGCTAAGTAATGATATATATATATATATATATATATATATATATATATATATACACACACACACACATATATGGCTCCTAACTTCTATCTCTAATAAGTACCACAAAGAAGCCATATTTATCGTAATACATGTAGAATGGATATGATTTTAGAATAAAGATGATGTTTTAACCACCAAGAAATGGCACCTAGTACTTTTATACTAATATTCTACCTACACTATAGGTTAGCACATGGCTGTGTATTGAATTGTATCTGGCTCCTAGCTTAACCACATCACATTGAACGACCAGTATAGGTTAGATGGTTCATTGTTTTATGCACATTTGTGCATATATATTGTAATTTACCTTAAGAGTTTTTCAGGGAAGGGTTAGTAATAAACTTCAAATGCAAGTTGAACAGCAAAAGCATGATTTCAATTAATTTCCATAATTTCCAAATCACTTATCTACTTTAAAAATATTTAATTCATGATAAACTCTTATATATCACATTTATTTTATGTTATTCCCCTAACTCTGATGGGCATAGGTGTATTGTTTACTGTTTTTAAATTGACAATAAGATAGAAATGCTGTTTTTCATTTCTTCATTATTTTACTCTCATTATTGTATTTCATTAATTGTATTTTCTAACTTTCATATTAAGAGCATAATATAAATTATCCTCATGAATTTGAGAACCTTTAGATTTGAAGATCATTATCCTGTTAAGGCTGCTCTCAACACTCAACTGTTACCAACAGTTACACTGAATTTTCTTGGAACTATATTCTGTGTGACATATCACCAGGCCTCGTGAGTGACAGCAGTATGCCACCAGTTGAGAATACTACACAGACAACTGTTGTCTCTGCATGCTTGGCTCCCTGCCTCCTCTCTGAGCTCAGTACCAAGGACTATTCCCTTACCAGGCTGCTTGCCATGTGCTGTCCCCTTATGATCCCTCAGACATACCAGATACCTGTAAACATCAGGACCTTTGCAATTCATCATTTAATACACATTTGTTTTTATACTAAAATTGGCCCTAGAGATTATGAGGAGGAACTTTAATAATATTATTAACATTCAAGTTGAACAAAAATAATATGCTTCCTCTCAAAGGTATGCGGCTTCTTAGCTTTCTACTTCATTCCCATCCATCCCATCTGAAAGATGCTTTTCTTACCAAGCCCACTCTCCAGGATTAATTGTGTACTGCCATTCATCCTGCTTGGTTATCCTCATAGCATGCATCACTATCTGTTCTGAGAGAGTGTGCATATAAATTCCTATTTGTCTTTTAACGACAACACTAAAAGTTACATGCTGAAGCCATTCAGAAAGACATAATAAATAGATGAAAATATATAAAAATATATCTAACATTAAAATATTGTTTTAGTAAAATAATATTGTTTTAGTTTATATAGCATTAAACTATTTAATTTCATCTCTCAAGCTGTACAGGCATTATTTAAAAATTCTTATTCATTCACAATCAATCATTAAATTACCCCCAAGGCTAGTAACAATTTAAAATATTTTATTTATTTATTTTTATTGCATGTGAATGTATATTCCCTGCATGTATGTAAGTGCACCTAAGTAGTGCAGTGCCTGTAGAGGATACCCTGGAACTGGAGTTATGGATGGTTGTTAGGTGCCATGTGGGTACTGGAAATCAAACCTGGGTCCTGTGCAAGAGCAGTCAGTGCTCCTAACTGCTGAGCCATCTCTCCAGCCCCACTTACTGCTTTTTATCTTAATTGTTCAAGTCCAAATAGATCTGTGATTAGGAACTTTTGCCTTAAGGGCTTGAATGGTCTGTGTAGATTTATGTTAAAACTTCTAAAGTCTAAGGAAATAGTAGTACTATTAGTCACTGTAGTTCTTTCACAAGAGAATTAAATATGATTCCTCCAAATATAATAAGAAAACCTATTTCAAAGCATATTTTTGCAATCTTTGACTTGGATGATATTCAAAAGAAAGATGGAACTTGAGACCTATTACAGATCCCTGCAGTACACTTGAATGTCTGTATTTTCCCCCATATCAGTTGTGAGCTGTTGATGACTTAGTCAGTTACATATAGTGACTGTGACAAGTGGAAAGTCTGGAAGGAGGGTTAGTCAAGGTTAGAGTGGTAGGCCTTGTCAATTAAAGACCTCCTCTTTTCCAATTAGTACTCCTTTAATTTCCTTCTCTTATTGCTCTAGCAAGAGTTTCAAGCAATATTGAGGAGAGGAGATAGTTGGCAGCCTTGCCTGGTTCCTAACTTTAAGGGGAATGTGTCTAATTTTTCACTATTTAGAATGATGTTGGATGTTGGTTTGTTGTGTATGGCTTTGATTATGTTGAGGAACTTTCCCTCCAGTCCAGTTCCCTCTAGGACGTTTAAACATAAAGGCATACTGAATTTTATCAAAGGCCTTTTCTGCATAAATTGAGATGACCATGTGGTTTTTGTCTTTGAGTCCATTTCTGTGCTTTATGACATTTACTGATTACGTATATTGAACCATCCCTGCATCTCTGGAATAAATCTGACTTGATCGTAATGGATGATCTTTTTGATGTGTGCCCATATGTGGTTTGCAAGTATTTTGTTGAGAATTTTTGCATCTATATTCATTAAGGATATGGGTCTATAGTTTTCTTTTTCAGCTGTATCTTTCCCTGGTTTTGGTATTAGAGTGATGCTGGCTTCATAGAGGGAATTTGGTAGGCTTCCCTTTGTTTCTATCCTTTTGAATAATAATGGTTTTAGGTCCTCTTTAAATGTCTATCTTGTTTATCCTTTCAAAGAAAAGAGGCTGTCTATCTTGTTTATCCTTTCAAAGAACCAGCTCTTGGTCTCATTGATTCTTTGTATTGTTTTCTTTTGTTTCTGTTTCATTAATCTCTCCTCTCATTTTTGTTATTTCTTCTTGTCTGTTGGGTTTGGGATTTTTATTGTTGTCTCTTCAGTGTTTTGAGTTGCAGTGTTAGGTCATTTATTTATGCTCTTTCTGTTTGTTTTGTTTTTTAATGTAGGCACTTATAACTATAAATTTCCCTCTTAGGACTTCTTTTAAAATGTCCCATAGTTTTGTTGTATTGTGCTGTCATTTTCATTTAATTCCAGGAACTCTTTTATTTCTTTCTTAATTTTTCCTTTGACCCATTCTTTATTCAGAAGTACCTGATAGTATATCTAAAGGATGCCAAAATTTCCACCAGAAAACTCCAAGAAACAATTAATAGTTTTAGTAAAGTGGCAGGCTACAAAATTATTATATAAAACCTAGTAGCCTTTCTTTATGTCAATAAGAAGCAATTGGAGAAGGAGTACATGGAGACACTCCCATTCATAGTAGCCTCAAAAAATAATATCTCAGAACAAACCTGACCAAAGATCCCTACAATGAAAAATTTAAATCCTTGAAAAAGGAGATTGAGGAAGACACCAGAGGAAAGAAGGAACTTCCATGTTCATGGATTGGAAGAATTAATATAATAAAAATGACCATCCTACCCAAAGTAATACATAGGTTCAATGCAATCCCAATCAATATTAGAAAAAAATCCTAAAATTCATATGGAAAAACAAAAGGTAGCTAAAGCAACCCTGAGCAAAAAGAGTAATGGATAGGGGATTACTATACAAGACTTCAAACTATACTACAGGGCTATAATCATAAAAACAGCATGGTACTGGCACAAAAACATACCCGTAAATCAATGGAACAAAATTGAAGACCAAAACTTGAGTACATCTAATTTCAGCCAACTGATATTTGACAAAGGGGCCAAAAAGACTCAGTGAAGGAAAGACAGTACCTTCAGCAAATGGTGCTGGCAAAACTGGATCACCACCTGTAGAAGAATGAACCTAAACCTCTACCTTTCCCCTTATACAAAAGTCAATTCTAAATGGATCAAGACCTCAATGTGAAACCTGAAACTGTGAATGTGAAACGATAATGTAGGAAGTAACCTATAGGTGTAGGGAAAGACTTTCTAAATCAGACAGCAGTTACGCATGAAATAAGATCAATAATCAGCAAGTGGGATGTCATTAAACTAAAAAGCTCCTGTACAGCGAAAGAAACAATCAAATAAGTGAGAAGAAATCCCAGAGTGGGAAGAAACCTTCACCAGTGGCCATCTGACAGAGGTTTAACATACAGAGTATATAAATTACTCAACAAACAAAGGACCAAGGAAACAAATGACCCAATAAAAAGATGGACTAAAGATCTGAACAGAGACTGGGTGTGGTGGCTCACGCCTTTAATCCTAGCACTTGGGAGGCAGAGGCAGGCAGATCTTTGTGAGTTCAAGGCCAGCCTGGTCTACAGAGTGAGTTCCAGGACAGCTGGGGCTACAGGGAAACGCTGTCTTGAAAAGGCCAAAAAAGAAAGAAAGAAAAAAAAAAAAAAAGATCTGAACAGAGACTTCTCAAGAGAAGAAGTAAAAATGGCTGAGAAACATCTTTAAAAGTGAACAGCATAGTTTGTAATTAAGGAAATGCAAATTAAACCACCTTAAGATTTCATGTTACCCAGGATAAGATGGCCTATGATCAAGAAAACAAATAATACCAAATGCTGGAGAGGTTATGGGGAAGAGGAGGAACACTCATTCACTCCTGTTGGGATTGCAAATTTGTGCAACCCCTAAGAAAAGCAGTGTGGAGAACTCTTAAAAGACCCAAAATGAACCTACCATTTGATCTAGTCATACTGTTCTTTTTTTTTTTTTTAATTTATGTATGTGTATGAACGTACTGTCTGCATGCAGGTTTGTGCACCCGTGTCATGCAATGCTGCAGAGGTCAGAAGAGGGTGTCGGATTCCCCTGGAAATGGAGTTCTCCTGGAATTGGAGTTTCGGACGGTTCTCGGCCGTCATGTGGGTGCTGGGGATCAAACTCGGGTCCTCTGTAAGAGCGGTCGGCACTCTTAACTGCTAGGCCATCTCTCCAGCCCCCAGTCATACTGTTCTTGGGTGTATACCCAAAGGAGTCAGCTTTTAAGAGAGGTAGGTGCACATCCATGTTTGTTGCTGCTATTTTCACAATACCAAAGAGCAGGAAGCAACCCCATTGTCCTTCAACCGACGTGTGGATAATGAAAATATGGCACATTTACACAATGAGTTCTATGCAGTGGTAAAGAAAGATGACATCATACAATTTGCAGGTAAATGGATGGAACTAGAAGCTGTTATGCTAAGTGAAGTGACACAAATGCAGAAAAATAAACAATATATGGTGTGCCTCTTTTGTGGATTCTAGCTCCAAATCCCCATATGTAAGTCAAGGTGGGTAATTTGTTAGTAAAAATATCACATTGATATTACTATAGATATAGCTTGACGTTTATTTCTCTATTTTCCTCAGTTCTAAGATTTACTAGAAAAAAAAGGAACCTCTTTTTTTTAAAGTAGATCAACATGCTATGTAATTTAGAAATGTAAAATTAAATGTCTTTTTCACCTACATACAAGCTTACTGTAAAACTATGATTCCCCAAATGTGTTTTGGAATTAACCTGTAGTTGATTTTTAGACTTTATAAACCTGGTATATGTATGGAGTGTATAGATGTATATTTCAGAGTAATATAAAATTAAATGAAACAAAAAAAAAAGAGAATGAAACTAATTAGGTCTTATGGGGATTGAACCTGCAGTTTCAGACACAATTGTTTAAGAAAGCAAAATCTAAGATTACAACTTCAAAACACCTCTTGTAATGTTAACATTATTATTTGCATTATAGATAGAATACTGTTTCTCCTGGAGGCTCACCTTAGTAGAAATGTACTTACCACATATAAGAGGCCCTGGGTTTGTTCAGCAGCATCACAAAAATACTCTTTTTAACTACTTATTAACATTTTTCAAAGAAAAATCATTTGATTTAAATAGGAGAAAAGTATTCAAGAAGCTTCTTGTAAATATTTAAGTTTTTAAAAACAGTTTTTGAGCTTTATTATTTTTATTTTATGTGTATGAGTATATTGCTTGCATGTATGTAAGTACACCTATGTCATTCAATGCCTAGAGAGCACAGAAGAGAGTGTCAGATTCCCTGTAACTGGAGTTTTGGATGGTTGTTAGCTGCTTTGTGGGTGCTGGGAATCAAACCCAGGTCCTTTGAAAGAACAGCCAGTTCTCTGAACCACTAAGTCATCTCTCCAGCCCCTTAAAGACTATTTTTAAAGGTACAAAATTCAAGCTGGGTGTGGTGCTGCACGACTTTAATCCTAGCACTAGGGGCTGGAGAGATAGCCTAGCAGTTAAGAGCACCGACTGCTCTTGCAGAGGACCCGGGTTCAATCCCCAGCACCCACATGGTGGCTGAGAACCGTCTGTAACTCCAATTCCAGGAGAACTCCAGTTCCAGGGGAATCCAACACCCTCTTCTGACCTCTATGGCATTGCACAACACGAGTGCACAAACCTACATGCAGACAGTACATTCATACACATAAAAATAAATAAATAATAAAAAAAAATCCTAGCACTTGGGAGGCAGAGGCAGGCGGATCTTTGTGAGTTCAAAGCCAGCCTGGTCTACAGAGTGAGTTCCAGGACAGCTGGGGCTGCAGGGAGACCCTGTCTCGAAAAGAAAAAAAAAAAAAAAGGTACAAAATTCAAAATCAAAATAGTCATGCTTCTAAAAATATAACATATTTATTTAATGCATCCATTCATTTTAGTTATGGAAAGATTTCTGTCTAAAAAGGTATATTATGAATAGGCATATTGAAATTTTGCAGAATTCACCTTGATGTTATTCCAAATAATCACACTTTTTACCTTAAGTGTTACATAACTTGGAAGATGTTTTCATTTCTCTTATGCTTTTGTCTATTTTATTGTTTCTACTTTTCTTCACGGAGGACAATTTCTCCTAAATTATTTTCCTCTAAACTCAGTGTATTCCTGTACGCTGCTTTATTTCCACCATCTACAAGTGCCCCACTTTCACGAAGCTGATTTTAAACTAAAAGAAAGCTCTGGCCTCCTAAGGTTTTACTCATTCAACATGCATTTATCATTCTGGGGGAAAAAAAACATCCTGCCAACTAGCCTTTTCTTTTTCAATGAGAAATATTAGCTTTATATTTTAGTAACTTTTCTTCCTGTTTTTTGTCTTCTACTGTAAGAGACTATTGGCAATTCTTAATTTATTCTTTACCATAAAGCTGAGGTTAAATTTATTCTTTAAAACTCTACTTAACTGAATTTGGGTTCTGATTCCTCCCCAAAGAGACAACTCAGGTATCAACTTCCTTTGCCACTACAATGAAAGTAAATTAGGAGTACCTCTGAGAGGCTGAAATGTAACATCATAAACAGTTGGAAAATTGACATAAACATTAAACATAATTTGAAATACACATTTATATAAAATATATTCTATAGATATAAATTCCCATTACACATGTATATATAATGCAAATTGTCATTCAAATTGGTTTTTAGGTCCTATTGGCATAAAACTGAATTATAAGCTTCCTTAAGAAAGACAATTCATTGCTTATAAGTTTAGTCATTACAGTGCTAGCTTAGATAATCACACTTTATATTTTCAGACACACATATCAAGTTTCTCTTAGCCAACAACAAATAAATATGCCTTAGACAATTCTCATAATATTGCATAATGTTTCTAAGAAAGCATTACTATATGCAATAAAACAAAACATAGAATAGTACAAAATTTTAATATTTTATTATTTTTATATGTATGAGTGTTATGCCTGCAAGTAAGTTTACCCATGCTGTATAATGCCTGAGGAGGTCAGAAGAGGCTGTTGGTTCCCCAGGAACTGGCACAACAGACAACTGTTAGCCACTATGTGGGTGCTGGGAATTGAATCCAAGTCTCTGCAAGAATAGCCAGTGTTTTTAACCACTCAGCCATCTCTCCAGCCCCATAAACATTTTTTAGCTTTTTTTAAATTGAAGTTTTGTGCATTTCTTTACAACATTTCTTAATCACATTTAGATCCATTCCCCATTCCTTGTCCCCCACCTCGACAGAGCTCATGCACTCCGCCATACAAAAAAGAAAATTAGAAGATAACTGATGGTTCAGTCTAGCTGGGTGAGATGAACAACACTACTGTCATATGTGTGAAAACATTTTGGATGATGATGTCATTTCACATCCATCAAATAAAGCAATGGGCACAGAAGTTGATCGTGAAAACAAGAGATGCCAAAATATCATGCATGATTAGAGTCTTTTGAAAAAAAGAAGATATGCAGAAAATAATATAACAGTATTTTTAACAATGGTTTTATGTGAACTGCTGGATTAAAGTCACTCTTATTTTTTACTTTATGATTGGCTGTGCTATTTGGCTATGTGAGTTTAGCATGCTTTTTTATATTTAGGAATAAATTCAACAGCTGTAATAATTTCATTCAAAGTGAGTTAAACAAGTACTTTGTTTTCAAACACATCCTGAACATACTTTTTTGCTGGACATATTTTTTTATTTATTTTATTGTGCATATTTCCTACAACATTTCTTAATCAAATTTCAACTCATTCCCCCATCCATGCCCACCCCTCATGCCCCCCCTCCCCCTATCAGAGCTCATGGATTCTGTCATACATAAGTCCTGTCTTGCATCTTTTTCTCAGTCTTTTATGACCTTTTCGGTGCACAGGTTTACTGTTTTGGTCAGTTAGACAATATATCACACTAAATCAGTTGTTCAATTACTTACCAGTCCTCTGACTAACACATGAGCTTTATTAAGAGAAGTCATTGTTTGTAAGCAACGCAGTACCACTGTGCTTAGTACAGGCCAAGGTATATTATGGATGCATAATGGATTTGTTCTCTAGCTTCTTGACTTGCATCCAGTGAATTCTTTCTCCTGTATCTGGCTGTCTTTGTGACCCTGTGCATCCTTCGGCTTTATCTTATGCAGAAGCAGCCCAATCATTATCTCCTTCTGGTAATTCCTGCCACTCTGCTTTCTGACTGAGCCCACAGCTTCCTAGAGACTTGAAAGTATAAAATATATTTATTTTTGAGATTCTGCCATATATATATATATATATATATATATATATATCAAATTTCATACAGATAACTACTAAAGTTTTTTTTAATAAGTAAAGAAATTTTCTGAGATTCTTTAAAAGCTTAAGATTTTGTTGGATATTTGTATAAATAAGTATCTTGACTTCTTTTTTTTAAATTCTTAGGTTATATGTGGATTTCCACATATATACACAGACACACACATTGACATTCAGTGTTTAATTTTAAAATCAACACGTGAATAAGGTTGGATACTATATGTTATTGTAGGCCAACCAAAATGCCCACAAAATGAAGTGAGATCTTTTTACAGTTAGTCTGTGTGTGTGTGTGGTATGTGTGCATGTGTGTGTGTGTGTGTGTGTGTGTGTTTATGCACACTTGAATATGCCACATCATGCAAGAAGTAGTCAGAGGAGAAGAACCAGTTAGAGGAGGGTCTCCTCTTCTATCCATATATGTTCCAGAGATGAAATTCAAGTCATCGGACTTTCCAGCACACTCCTTTACCTATTGAGCCACCTTTCCATCCCTGAAGTGAGTTTTGACTGTAAATACAACATTACAATTAACAAGAAGGGGGGGGGTCTGTCAGATGTATAACACCGAAGAAACAGAAGGACTGATGGGATTGCTATTAACTTCTAGGCATGAGGAAGCTGCCCCCAGAGGTAGATCCTGTATCAGACATCCTAATTGCTTTGAACCTTCCATGGAAGCTCAGAATGCTCCTTGCTACAATTACAATCACCAGCACATTGCTGATTGAGTTTCCCATGATTTTTCTTCTCCACAATCAAGAATGCCCTTGTCAGAACAAATAAGGCATTCAAGCACTCAAAAGTTCCATGCCTTACATTACCTAATAATCTGGCCATCACATTTGTTTTCCAGTATGAGGGGGTGTGTCCATATCTTAAAAAACAAAGCCAGATCTTGGACTATAATAATTTCATTAAAGTCATGTGATTTCTGAAGAAATCCCACATAAAATTGATAAGCTGTTATATATCCCAAATGAAATATTTATATGATAATGTTCCTATAACATAAATTTATAACTTTTTAGGAAATATGAATTACAAAGGTTAATGTGAAGAAGGGTAGTGATATTAACTTAAATGTAGGTAACATGATTCAGTGGTTTGATTATATGCCTTAGACTATTCTGTTCTTTATCACTAGCAAAGGAGTAGCTCAGCCAAGAGGGAGGATGACACAGCTGTATGGCAGTGGCACCTATGAAACAAATGAAGAGCTCGCTAAATGGGAACCCAAAACAGATACATCGAATGAAAACACCCAGGCAACATTCCTACAGACTTTGAATCTGTGACACAAGGACATTTTTTCCATATTTCAGATATAAGATATGTTCATGATTATAATTTTTCTTTTAGAATGATTATGGATTCTTTTTGCATTACATTTCCTGCATTTTTTCACTCATTTCCACTCCATCTATTTATAGAACACCTTCCAAACTGTGACAAACCATCAGCCTGGAATGACACACTCCTTGGTGAAGTTCACTGTGTTTTCAGTGGCCATAAATCAAATCATCACATCACAACAGTTGCTAAGTGAAGCTCTCAAAGACAGGCCCGGTTTCAGCACAGTGCTGACTCTGTGAACTGGGTCACACTCACGCTCTGTTTAAATCGGACAGTCACACCTGCTTTAATTTCTTCATCCTCCTTATTTTCCTCCATCCAACTTTCTTACCTTTTTTCCGCCCACCCTTTCTCCCTTTCTTCTCTCTTTCCTTGCCCAGCTCCTCTATCTGACCAATCTATTTCTTTGGTGTGCTGTTCACTTGTATTTATTTTTAATTTGTGTTCTTGTGCGTGCATGTGCCTATGGAGGACAGAAGTTGATGGCCTTCCTCAATTGTTCACCAACTTATTCTTGAGACAGGAGTGCTCACCAAACCTGGAACTCACTCACTCCTCTAAGCTGGGTGCTAGCACACCCCACGAATCCTCCTATCACACCTCCAGCACTGTGATTACACGCATGACATTTCGGGTCCAGCGTTTTCATTTTTAAACACAGGTGCTGGATAGCCAAACTCAGAATGGCATACTTGCATGGCAAACACTTCCTGACTGAGTTATCTTCCCAGAACCTATATGCTTTTTGAAGATTCATATCCCATACACAATTTCCAGGGGATAACTCCTTTAAATAAATGGGTCAGTATTGCCCAGGAAAATGAAAAGATTTAAAATATTTGTAGAAATTTAAGAAACCAATTATTTTCAGACTCTGTAATTACTGTATATGGGTGGAGAGTATGTATCCATATTTTAGAGTAATATAAAATTAATGTAGGAAAATGTGAATTTCTAAACATAAAAAAAAAGACTGAGAGAAAGATGCAGGACAGTTATGGCAGAACGCATGATCTGGGATGGGGAGGGGTGGGGTGGGGGGGAAGAGAAAGGGGAATATGCCTGAACTGAATTGAAAAATGATATATGAAATGCACAAGACATCAATAAAAAATAATAAAAAAATTTTAAAAAGAAATTTAGGAAACCATAAAGATAATTTTATTTTAATAGTAATACAAAGGGAAATTATATTTTATAGTGATAATTTACTATTTAAATGCTTATTGCATGTTTTATATAATATTTTTAAATCTTTTAATTTTTTTAGTTGTTATTGTTGTCTCCAAATAATGTCCTCAGCACCCATGCCTAAGAATTCAAGGACTCATTCTCTGTAGGACATTAAGAATTAGGTCCTTCAGAAACACTACTCTAAATTTAAACAAATAATTATAACCTTTGCTCTAAAGAAATTGCTTATGTATCTAAAACTGAACTCATGGATATAAAACAAATCAGGAAACAAATCTTGAATCCAATGTTATTTACATTTCCAGAAGAGAATAAAATTACATTTAAGGAAATTAAAAAGATTACCATATTTTTCTTATTGCCATATATTTAATGCTGTCAGTTGATGTTAAGCATAATTTATTCATCTCTTTATATTAAAAGTCCTAAAGTTGAATGAATGACTTCAAATTCAGCCTTGGATAGTTTTGCTCTGCATTTCCACAGCAAAGCTGACAATTTACCAGCAAATTATCTTTTCACTTATTTTATTTTAGTCACAAGTGTTAAGTATGAAATGAAAATCAAAGATTATTTAGAATGGAGTTATTTAGAGATAAGTATTCATAATAGAGTTTTCTCTATGTTTGAGTCCTATTCTATTTAACTGGGATATGTTTTGAAATATGAAGTCTGAAGAAAAGAGGTATGAATGAGCAAATATCTAGCTATCCTCAAAGTACATACACTTCAGCTTGTTAGTCCTACATCAGGGAGTATATACCCACAGGAAAGAGCAGTGGATGAGTACAACCTTCCTACCCCTGACCCATTACTGCATGCAGGAAAGAAACATGTTAGATGCCACTGAGATTCTGTGTGAGGTTTGCACCCCTCCAGAGCTCCCAGATATCATAAGATGAATGTTAAATTTTTAATCCTAGCTATTTCTCCACACTGCAACAGAGGACAAAAATAAATCTCTGAAAACCAGACTTGTAAAGTTCTTTGTTCAACTTCTCATAGTAGAACTCTTAAAATATTGCTTCCTGTGTAAATTTATTTGCATTTACAATTAGAAAGTAATCTACTCACCATGATAAATTAGATACAGACATTTCAGCAGCTAGTGAAGGAGGCTCCTCTTGATTTCAGAATAAGGAGTCAGTAAATCCACCTGATAAGACCACTGGCAATTTCCACTCTGCTTGTTGAATGGCACACAAAACACTTATTTGCTTGAGTCTTGAGAGGACCTAGAAAGAAAAGGAAAATGGTAATGTCTTCCAGATATGTCTTATGTCTTGTCATAGATCTCTCAACCAGGTGAATAGTTGTGTGATGGTAGAGACACAGATGTCATTAATTAGGGATAAAAGTAAACTAATCATAGGATGAGATGAATCTCTTCCTTTAAAACCAACTGAAAGGTAATCAAGATATGCTTTCTCTGAAATGTAGAATACAGAGAAAGAACAGGAAGTGGTTTTAGAGGCTTCAAAAATGTTTTCCTTAATACTATACTTTCTAAGCAACTTTTGTATTGTCTGTGACAGAAAAGAGAAGATAGATCTTGATTAACCCATAGCAGATATAAAAAGTACCCCAAAATAAGAAAAACAAATAAAAACAAAATCAACAAACAAAATATCTTGTCCTGGGTTATGATGACATTACTTATCTAAGACCAATAAGAATATACTCACTACTGCTATATCTGTGTGAATAAGAGTTTGTATTAAGTAGCACGAGGTCAGGGGAGAGACATAGATGTCTCAACAGGACAAGTATCTATGCACAATATTTTGAGAATCTATTCTACATAGTATCTTATAATCTTAAGCAAAATTTTCTCAGAGCAAATTGAATTCCACAATATTCTTGTCACTTTCAATAGTTCAGGACATTCATCTATTGTTCAAATAATATATATTTATTAGACATATCATATGTACATATTAATGAATAGCTTGGGAATTAAAATGAATGTCACTCAAATAAGACATTGATCAAGACTTTAAGGAGTATTTTTTTATTTATTTCTGTATGTATATGAATATACTTTCTGCATGCAAGTTTGTGCACCCGTGTCGTGCAATGCCGCGGAGGTCAGAAGAGGGTCTCGGATTCCCCTGGAACTGGAGTTCTCCTGGAATTGGAGTTTCAGACGGTTCTCGGCCGTCATGTGGGTGCTGGGGATCGAACCCAGGTCCTCTGCAAGAGCGGTCAGCGCTCCTAACTGCTAGGCCATCTCTCCAGCCCCTTGAAGGAGTATTTTATACAAAAAAAAAAAAAAAATCGTAGAACAGATGTCCTCGGAAAGGTGCATTTAGAGTACATGGAACACAGGAGTCTTCTAGGTCAGTTATGTGGATTTAGCAATTTCTGAAGATACCCCAAATTACTACTATGAGGTTTAGCTACGAGTAAAAAAAATATGAAGGTAAGGTGTGCTTTAGCATGCCAGTTTGTCTTTAACATTAAAAAAAAAAATGGCACAAAGAACTCCAAAGTGGATATAGTAATTCCACATACATGGAAGGCAAAGACCCTTTCTATCTTGTCTCAACCCTTGCTTCCTTTTCTTGGCCCAAATTAGGGCTGCTGAGGGCCCGGGTGTGTCTATACTCCAGCACAAAGAAAGGAAGAAAGGGGAAAGGAAGATACACCTTAAAATGTACACATAACATTGTACTTTCAGTTTGTTGACCAGACCTTAGTTACTTGGCCTCTCTTATTCAAAGGAAGTCTGGGAAATGTAGTTACTACTCTAGATATTTATATTCCGCAGTACAAACTAATGTGTTTGTAAATGGGGAAGGGTGAAGCAGATCTTCCCTATAAACTAGCACTGTCTCCTCCTGCATTTGCAACTCGCCATCCTCCATGTTGTGATTTTTGTGTCATGAAAGGATGACTATGCAGAGGAAAGGAGGTGGAATCAGCCCACCGATGGCTTCTAACTTCACATATGTAATTTATAATCTTAAATAACAAACTTCAGATTGCTTAAGTCATTCATTGGTCAACAAAATACATATTGTGCCTGACAATTTAAAATAAGTACTAAGGATTATGTGATAGTTAATCTTGAGTGTCAGTTTGATTGGATCACAGAATACCTAGGAAATCCATGAAGCAGATGTTAGCTCTGAGGGTATTTCCACATGATTAGATTTTGAAACCTCTGTCCTAATCCGCAGATAAACTGAAAGTTTGATTAGATGATCTGATTGAGAGGTGTTGACCTGTGGGACATGGGGACGTGGCTGCAAGAAGGAGGTCACTAGCCTCAAACTGCTATACTCTTGTTTGGTTCCTGTTTACAGTGATATGAGCGGCCTCTGCCACACTGTCCAGCCACCATGACTTTCTGTCTCACCTAAGGTTCAGAATTATTGAATTCTGGAATTCAACCCAAGAAATGTGCCCTGAAATTCTGAACGGCAATTTGAAAAAATTCTTCCCCCTTTAAGCATAACTTGGTCACATCAATGTAAAGCTGATTAACATGGATAACACAATGATTAATAAAATATAATATACACAAAGCACGTCTTAATATGGAAGCCATTATATAAATTAGAACAAAATAAAACATTAGGTGAAAGTCAGTGTATTACTACTGGTTCACTTGAGTCACTATGGAGGAATAGAAAAATAACCTTAATTGTAATGGATTGTAATTCTGATAAACACTGACTGCCAGAACAATTTGGAAATTCCAGTAGCATAAGCAGTTATGAAGGCCCACACCCTAATTATCTGTGTGCATTCCAAAAGAAGCTTTCAGTGTATCTGGCTTTATTATTACTCCTTATTGTTACTCCATACAGGAGTGCATTGCTAAGAACATTGAAACTCTAAATTATGCCCCAAACCCCAGTTCTCTTCAATCTTTCTTAACCTGTATTTCTTGATACTTATGAGACTCAGTAACCAAGAAAAATATGTATGGAATATTTTCTGATGTAATTCATTCTTCCAGAAATATTTAATTCTGTCTTTAGAGAGATATGTATCTGGATATCGTTATGTTAATACATAATTAAGTTTCTTTTATTGAATTATATTTTGATATTTTGCTAAGAGTTTCCACTGAGAGTTGCAATAGAGAAAACAATAAGTAAGCAAAATCCAGGTCTATGAAATTAGCTGTTTGGTTTATTGGAATGTCTACTAACATAAAAATATTGTCTTTATGAGCACTCAAGGAAAAACTTCTGTTAAGCTCAATAACCAGTACAGCTATTATTCTCGGTCTATTCTTTGCTTTTATTCTGTGGGTATTATACAACTTTCTATACTTCTTTTCTGGTTTTACTTGTGGAACACTCTGAAAGAATTTTGACACAATTCATTTAGAGCTATATAAGAACTTTGTTTACCTTTCCTCCCTGTACTTCTCAACTTTAATCTTTACTATTTAGTTTTTGATAACAACATGCATATATACAAATCTATGCATACAAATATACACTATTTATATAAATCATAAAATCCTCCCCATTTCCCTTATCCAATAAAAATCTGTAAAATTAAAGAACATAATTCCTGATACATGTACAAATAACATATGAATTGGATACTAGCATGTTAGCTCAAGCCATATGAATTCTTGGCTTATATTGGTCAGTGAATATGGTGAAACAATATAAACTATCAACCAATATAGTGTTAACATTTTTGCTCAGATGACCTAACTTTAGAGGGATTTCTTCCTCACTCTAAATTTAGGACTTGTCTTTAGTGAAGGTACTTAGTTGCAGAAACTTTCAATTGTTCATTCTTTCTCCACCTTTTAAGATGTAAATCTCTCATCCTCTTGCCAGCTTGATAAGGCAAGAATGTGCTTTCTCAAAGACCTGGCAGGATCAAATGAGACCTCAAGCTATCTTCTGGTTTCTGTGGGAAATTTAGACTAAATTTCAATCACAAAACAGCCAAACTTGCTCTGGTCACAGTAACCAGCCTTCTCTCTAGTGTCCTCCAGCATTGTTCTGTTAGCTCACTATACAGCACTTATCAAACATACATGATTTTATTTTAGAGTCTTCTAAATCTTAATGGAGTCTTCTCCATTGCCATAATTTTGAACAAAGTCTTCCCTGCCTGTTTGACTCTGACATAAATTTTTACCATGCTATTAATTTTAGGCATTTAAGTTCAAGATAATTTCCTAAGATTTGGGTAATAATGTCACAAAATACAGTCCTTTCTCAATACCTTTTACTTGTTAGCACAACAAATTAGAATTTGACAAGTTTACTTGTTGAATTATAAGAGAAAACACTAGAAAGATGAATCACTTTTTTCTGACAAGCTGTATGTTTATAAAGAAGTAAATATTTCAACTTAACTTACATCATGCATTCATGATGACTATAATAATTACTTTGACCAAATTATTTTAATATTCTAACATCTTTTTTTACACATAGCTCATTATAATCTGATTTATTTCTTTGAGGATAGATACAATGTACTAGGCACACATTAGACAATCAAATCTTTAAAATAAGCAATAAAAAAGGGCCTGCAACTATTGTATTTTATGATGTCATGTCTTTCAAAAGTCCCGGTAGTGGGCTTGCTCATCTTTAAAATGATGTATCAATGACCCACTGCTTATCAAAGCAATCTTGTCAGAGTTAAAACCTTTATGATCTACACACTTAATTTTAATTTTCTGTTCATTTTGATGACTCGCAATCCTTATACAAATATCTAACATCAGTCTTTACACTTGAATATGAATTTATAACTTCAGCCAAAATTCTAGCATTACTAAGAATGACCATCTGCCCCTTTGCCATAGAGAAAGACAGCTTATCTTCACGTTAGAGGAAATTTTTCAAGATACGAAGAGCGTATTGATATCCCTGAGTGCCTAGCTAGGATTAAAAATTATAAGCATACACGAAATTGTTTTTTTTATTTCATTCTGTTAGTAGTTTGTGAATTTAGTAAAAGACCCCACAATTAATATATTCACTGAAAACATAAATAGCTCTTTTTAAGGTAATATTTTAATTTATTCTTTGAGAATTCCATATAATGTATTTTGATCATATTCACACTCCGCATCCTCTTATTTCCACCCCCACCTCCAAAATACCCCCCCCACTGCATTCATGTCATTGATTATTTTTTAAATCTACTGAGTCTAATTTGTGTCCCCCAAGTTCTCTTGGGTGTGGATCCATCCCCTGGGGCCTGTTCAACCTACCCAGCATCCCACCCAGAAAGAAAACTGACTCTCCCTGTCTCAGCAGCTATCAATTGCCAATAGTTCATCAGCTTGGAGTGGGGCTTGTTACCCACGTCCCCCCTCCCCCAGCCATACTGCCATTTTGTCTCACTTGGACTTGCACATTCTCTCACAAGCAGTGTGGGTTCAGATGTGTGACCAACCTCTTGTTTCTGGAAAAGAAAACGTCATTTCCTTGTGTTACGTCATTTCTCATTCTTACGTTATTTTTACTCCCTCTTCCACAGTGATCTCTGAACCTTGGGAAGAAAAGACTGTGATAGAAACGTCCCATTCTGGGCCAAGCATTCCACAGTCTCTTTATTTTGTGTCTCTGTGTCAATTTTTATCTACCACAAGAAACTTCTCTAGTGAGAGTTGAGAGATCCACTAATCTACGGGTATAACAATAAGTCATTAGGAAGGAGTTTAATTTTATGTGCAGTTAGCAAAATAACATTAGTAGCATCTCCTAAAGGAGATGGCTTGAGACCTATGCAGCCATAGGTTCTTGGCCCCCAATATCAGTGCCAGTTATAGGCTCCATCCAATGAGGCAGGCCTTAAATACAAACAGAAAGTGATTGGATACTCCCATAATATCTGCCCCACTATCACACCAGTGGGCCTAGCTTACTAACCAGTCAGTATAACTTGCAGGATTTATAGATGAGTAAGATGAATGGTTACCTTTTTTTCTGTTAACAGGTACTGCCCTTTCTAGCACTATGAAAACTAGCCAGCAGAGACAAAACCTCACGGTCAGTACAGCTTGATTTCTTCTTGTTTGTTCTATGATTCACATGTTTTGTGTTTTCAGCAATATGGCCTTAGTGTCAAGTTCTGGAGGGCAACCACATGCAGGAGCAATAGCCAGTGCTGTTGGCCTATGGGAACTCAATGGTCAAAAACTCCTAAAGAGGGAGTCCACTCCATTTTCTAGCCTGTGGTAGAGCCACTGAACTTTCCTTTCAGGGTAACCCAATTGAAACTCTTTAATATTGTATATGCATATATTTTACAGTAGTAGGTTTTCATATGGTTTCTTCAAAAGGATTTTAGTGTTGCTATCTTTCCGCACGCTCTCTCCTCTCTCCCCCCCACCCCCCCATTTAACCCTCTCTATTCCATTATTGCCCTCTCTCCCTTCCCATGAAGCCTTCCCTCCTTGGTTCCTTACCAGTTTCCTGTCCTGTATGGATTTCTGAAATATACATACCTAAAGATCAAAGCTAGCATTCACATATGAGAGAGAAGATATGACGTTTGCCTGTCTGGATCTGTTCACCTCAGTAGGGATGATTGTTTCTAATTCCATCCATTGAAACTACTCTGAGGTTTCATCTTACCAGGTCAGAATGGCTAAGTTGCCAAAGCAAATGATAACAATACTGGTAATGATGTGGAAAACGAAAACACTTATTCACTGCTGGGGAGGGGGGTGTGCAAACTGGTGCAGCCACTATGGAATCAGTGTGGAGTTTTCTCAAATAGCTAGAAATAGATCATATCTACCACATGATCCAGCCACATCACTCTTGGGCATATACCCAAAGGACTCAGTATCCTACTACAGAGATACTTGCTCACCTATGTTCAGTGCTTCTCTAGTCACAATAGCCAGGAAATGGAAACACCCTATGGGTCCAATAACTGATGAATGAATAATGAAAATATGGTACAACACAATACAATGGACTATTACTCAGCTGTTAAAAAATACGATGGATTATTTGGATGGTGCTTTAGCAAAATATTTCAATTATTTATTCACAAATGAGATTTTATGCTTCAAATCAATCTGAAATGAATACTATATTTTAATATGTTTATCTAATTGTAATGACTTTATCACTTAGTAGTACAGTACATAAAACAGCTTTTGTAATGTGATTTTCTTCACACCAAAATGCATTTTCATAACTTAAGCCTGCACTATTAAAATCTTAAAATCTGATGAATATTGGCTTAGCTAACATAACATCTTAATAAGTATAAGTCGCATAGCTCCTATATTTAACATAGAAAACTGATAATTAGGAACTTGGATAAAGAATGACAAAGGCTGGGCTGGAGAGAATGATCAATGGTTAAGAGCACTGACTGCTCTTGCAGAGGACCCAGGTTCAATTCCCAGCACTCACATGGCAGCTAACAACATCCATAACTACAGTTCCAGGGGATCAGATGCTCTCTTTTGACCTCTGCAGGCACTGCTTAGAAACTCACTCTGTGGATCCAGTTTTGACCCTAGACTCCCTTCTCTCTGGGCTTGCTTGCTTGCTTGCAATGTTGGGTCTCAATCCCTGCTCACACTGTAGTGCTGCTTATTCTCAATGACCTGACAGGGTACAGTTTCTCTAATCTCACATATCCTCATGCTTCAGGGACACATACAAAGTGCAGATCTGGTGAATCCGTCCTCAAAGTTTTGGGATTTTCTGAATTGACCCATATCCAATTAGGCAATTCAAATATATCAAGAATTAAAATGTATGATATTTTTACTTTTATAAATAAACTGTAAGTTCATGAAGACTATGACTCCCCTCCCCCCCAATTTCGCAGTGTCTAGAGAAACAGCCAGAGTTTGCCAGGTATTAATATTCTTAGGGAAAGTGTTGAAGTGTTGCTAGTGCACCATGTCAGATCCACAGAAGGACATGACTGTATATTTCCAAAATGTCCCAATTTATTGGAGAACATTAAATTCACAAGATACCTCAGTATATTTGGCAAAATTTTACCAAATAATTTAAATTAATAGTGTGGCCACTGGTGATCGCAGGCTCCTTTATTCCATTCTTAACCCTTAATATTAAAATATTAACTCTCGGATCATAATTTATTTCACACAATGATAGGGAAGTTACAAAACAGCTACAGAATGTTAAAGATGCCACAGATCTCAAAAAATCTGATTGAAAGTAGAGAGCTGACTCACATTCAGAGACCTTTACACTATTGTTATTAGCACTTTTTTTTTTTTTTTTTTTTCTTTTTTTTTGGTCTTTTTGAGACAGGGTCTCCCTGTAGCTCTGGCTGTCCTGGAACTCACTCTGTAGACCAAGCTGGCCTCGGACTCACAGAGATCCACGTGCCTCTGCCTACCAAGTGCTAGGATTAAAGGCATGCGCCATCATGCCTGGCATTTATTTATTTATGTATGTGTCTCAATGTACTGTCTGCATGCAAGTTTGTGCACCCGTGTCGTGCAATGCTGCGGAGGTCAGACGAGGGTGTCGGATTCCCCTGGAACTGGAGTTCTCCTGGAATTGGAGTTTCAGATGGTTCTCAGCCGCCATGTGGGTGCTGGGGATTGAACCCCGGTCCTCTGTAAGAGTGGTCGGCGCTCTTAACCGCTAGGCCATCTCTCCAGCCCTTATTAGCACTTATTAATTGTATATAATGATGAATGTCGTGACATTTAATAAATATACATAATATATTTTCGTCATAGATAAGATTTTAATAAACCAAATTTGAGAACTAATGGCAACACAAATAACGTAGCCCCTTGAAGCTTAGAGCTCATTCAAAGCAGAGTGGGCTCAGAGCAGGTAGAAAAGAAGATGCAGGACCAGACAGAAAGGCTCTATAATTCACATGGGTATATCAAGCAATAGGGACAGTGATATCCTGTATACTGGGGACAGTCAAGAGTTCATCAGTTATCCATCCCTTTATTCACACACCGTATGTTGTGTGACAGGTCACTGGGTGAGGTATTCCCATGTTAGAAGTACCTCCTTTTCTGTTATCCAGTTGAGGAACTTGCATACTTGGTTGGTCTGGTGTTTTTGAAAAGTTCACAGGCATGGTTTTGAAACACCTGTGTTCCCATGTGCCCATATGCTCCAAATTCACTACAGAGGTTGTGGATTCTTATCTGCAGGACTAGCTTTTCAGTCTGTGCTTCATGATTCATGGAAAGAGGTGGATATTTAATTCTACAAACAGGACGTTATTCAACCTCACAATTTACTCAGAGTAGATCTGACTGCTGCTTTGTTTTTTATTTTGTTTTGTTTTATTTAAATTTTTCTTGAGCATTTGTACAACTCATACAATAGTTCCCAATCAAACCCAATTCCCCTTATGCCCCAATTCCCCCACCCCCAAACTCATGCATTACAACATCCAAGCTAAGGCCTATACAGTCAAGCTCCCAAACCCAGACTGCTTTGTAAATGGAGTCTCATAGGACAAGGCACAGGCTGAAATCCAGTTACTTAAAATATAGTGTAACTGAAGCGAGGCCCAGCCTGATCTCTCTAAGTCATAAAAGTCATAACAGTTATGCCTGTTAGGGTCTCAGGAGGCACCTGCCCAGCTGTGCAGTCCTCTCTGCCAGCACAGGTCCCATAGAATATCCTGAATGGCTTGTCTCATCTACAGGGTGACAAATCCTGACCACAGAGCAGCCCAGAGGAACAAACCCATCAGTGCCCCTGCAGGTAAACTGGATTATAGGGCTTTTGAAATTGCCCTATAATCCAGTGATGGCTCCTCCCCACATTAATCCCCAAGAAGACCTACTGGTTCTGGGACATCCTAGGACCATTTCCATCTGTGGCTACAGGAACAGGCCTGAAGACCTGCGTCTTAGTTGGAGACCTGTCCCTCAGTTCTTAGCTGTACAACAACGCAGTACAGCTTGACCAGTGACTCAGCAGCAAAACTAAAGTCTAGTACCATTTCAGTAAAGGTTTAAAAGCAAAAGAATAAGTTTCTATAGTTATATGAATGAATTTCTGGCATCATCAGTACAGCCATTCTCTTTTGGGAGGAATCTTACTATGATACAAGCAATATTATTTTTTTATGAATTAAAATATTTTACCATCATATTATAAATTTTACTAATACAAATATAAAATGCTGAAGAATTACTAATTTTTTTTCTTTCATTTTCAACTATAATATTAGGTTCTGTTCACTTCTGGCCATATTAAAAGGTTTAAAATTCTAAAGTGCTTATATAGTTATTTACCTATTTATTTTCTTTTGAGACAGGGCCTCATGAGGCCAGGTTACTCTCAAACTCACTATGATCTTGAACTTCTAATCCTCCTCCTTCCATTTTCTGAGTCCTGAGATTATAGGCATGAAGCCACAACACCTGGTTTTTATGTGGTGATGGGGATCAAGACCTCACACATGCTCAGGCAAGTAGTCTCTGAATTGAGCTACATTGCTAACCCAAACTATTTCTATCTTAAGCTAGTTTATCTTTGTTTAAACTTGTATATTAAGTATAAAATCTGAATCATAACCCTAGAGCAGAAGTCATTGTTCATAACTGTTTTGCCTCTTGATTCTATCCAGAACAATCTAGCAGTATGATATGTAAATTCATATCTCCTCATTTGTATATGCAACCTAGGGTCCAATAATCCTGACAGTCTAGCTAGTTCTGTAATCACACAAAACTTCTAGCAGGATACAGAAATGGGTCTCAGTACAAGCAAGTGTTTAGAGGCAGCTTAGATTTTACCTAAATAAACACTCAAGTACCTTCCAAACTGTCTTTATACCCTACTGATATCCACCCTGAAAAATACCATCTTGGCACAGGTTGAAAATCCTCCAGTTGAAACTTCATATCAACACAGATGGTAACCTTGGAGACAAGCTAATGCAAAGCTTTATGTGTCCTTTCTCTGAAGTGCAGCTGTCATTTCAGTTGTATTCAAGTCATTTCAGGGAAGGTATTAGTATTCAACTGAGTATGTCAGTAATTGGTCTAAAGTATTTATTACAGAGATCAGTTATGTTCATGATAGTGTAAAGCATGCTTTACAGAGAAATAATAAGTAATAACCTTAGAGTAATTTTAAATGCATGATCACTGCAAATAAATTTCACAAAAGAACTTTCCAGGTATGCATTGAATAGATCTTTTTGTGAATGTGATCATGCTACATTACTCTGTTGTTTTATCTTTCAATTACACATCTTACTGGATCTTTTCCCTCTGTGTCCCTGATTCAATTGCCTCTGCTTGCCTTAGCAAAGACTTCAAGCTATACATTTCCCCTTATTTACATTTATTGACAAATACCATAAAGTATTACTCTATATACACTGCCGCCCTTCTTACCATCATTGCTATTTCCTGATTTTTAATTCAGTGTTCTCATCACCAATCAACTGGGCATGATTTAAGGAGCAAATCCCTGGTGTTTGGTCAGACATCAAGGTAAGCTTTCTATCCTTGAGAAGAGATTTTCCAGCACTCACTGTGCCCTATTTTCCTACAAGTTTATATATGTGTTCTAATGGAATGTTTTCTTAGTTTTATTAAAGAGCTGCTAGATTTTATTTTGTTGTTTTATTTACCAGCCAATCATATGTATCACGAAGGCACTGCAATCTTCTTTCTACCACAGTCTAAATTCAAGTCTGCATTATCTTTAGTCTCAGGCAGCTCTATTTTCCATGCTCTTTAAGCCATGATCCACGCACAAAAATCATAAAAATGGACCAGCATCATAAATGAAAATCTATTCTTTAAAAAGATTCTTTAGTCAATTTAAAATCCATACTTAATGAGGACCACCATCCTGGGATATCCAAAAGAAGAAGTTCTCCAAACACCAGTGTTGTCTGCTAACCCAGTTTGTAAATCGACCAGGAGAATTCACTAAATTTTCCTTAAAAACTTGTCTCAAATCTTTCAAACAATATTTAAAAATAATTTTAGGGGGCTATAAAGAATATTAATGGATTTCTCAACTCTCACCAGAAAAATCTTCCTAATCTACAACAGATGGCGATTAACACAGAAAGTCACAACTGGCCAAATGCAGAGAATAAGAGACTTCAGAGAACACAGCCCTCAAGAATGACGCACATACCAAACTCCCACCTGGGGCTCAAGGGCCCCTGCAGAAGACGAAGCAGATGGATTTCAAGAGCCAGAGGTGGTTGATGGCCACAAGACAGCATGGAAGATACTCAGATTAATTTACCGCAATAGTAATTTCATGCACAATTCCCTTGAAAATGCAAGGCAGACAATAACCCAGCACAAAAGTGGGAGAGAGGGTAGGAAGCCCCAGCCTTAGCAGAGCAACTATTAGCAGCCACTAAGTACTGGCAGAGAGAGAGAACTGGTTTTCTCCAATGGTCTTAAATAGAGTAACCAGGCTCCAGTGGACTGACAGACATCAAGGGACATTTGAAAACACAAACTTAGCTCAGTAGGCCTTAACATATATGACAGAGTAGGTAAAATCTGACTGGGTGGTCTATAAGAGGGCACAGATAAAGGAGGGGCTCTAAGTATGATCAAAAGATATGCATGAAATTTGCAAAAATTCAATAAAAGAAAAAATATATAAATAATAATATTAATACTGTGCTGGATAGCTTTAGTGTCAACTTGACACACCTGGGTTGAGGGAGCCTCAATTGGGGAATTGGCTCCATTGGATTGGCCTGTGGCCACATCTGTGGAGTATTGTCTTGATGGTCAAGCAGTGTGGGAGGGCCTGGCCCACAATGAGTGGTGCCACCCTGGGCAGGTTGTTGTGTTCTGTATAAGAAGGCGGGCTGGGCACGAGCCAGGGGAGCAAGTCAGTGAACAGCACTCCTCCATGGCCTGTGCTTCAGCTCCTGCCTTCAGGTCCCTGCCCTGAGTTCTTGCCTTGGGCTCCTGAGAACTGTGACCCAGGAGATGTAAGCTGAATAAACCCTTTCCTCCCCAAGTTGGTGTCGGTCAGAGTGTTTTGTCACAGCAGTGGAAGACAGACTAGAACAGAAATTGGTACCAGAAGAGTGGGGTATTGCTGTGACAGACCTGACCTTGGTGTTTTGGGGAAGGATTGTGTCGGCATTTGGAACTTTGGGCTGGGAAGATCATTGAATGCCTAAAGATCGTTGCTGTGGAGCTTGGAGCAGTTTTGCTGAAGGAGTTGTAGAAGATGGAGGCCTGGCTTGTGAAGTTTCTAGTTTCAAAGGGGAGCAGAGATCATCAGGACTGTGTATTCTGTGGGTTCTGGTCAGCTGGGGCTGAAGAATCAGCTGTAAGTAACAAGAGACCAGAACCTGAAATGAAATTTTTGTTGTACTGGGACAATTGATGCTGGTTAGCTGGGGCTGAAAAATCAGCTGTAAGTAACAAGAGACCAGCATCACTGTGGTGAAATCTTCTGGGAAGAATTTCTTCAGGGTCAGCACACAGAAGCTGTGTTCCAGAAGGGGCCTGAATCTCCATCTCGAGCCAGAAGCAGGACTTGGTAATGTGTAAGAGTCTCCTATATGGTTCTGGTGTTGAAATATGAGGGGGTCACAGAGAGCAGCCGAGGCTTGGCACTGTGAGAGGTCAGGAAAGACCATTGGTCGAAGTGCACCTTGGTTGCAGTGAAGACCCCAGGATTGCAGGGGTCATGGAGAGAAGCTGAGGCTTTGCACAGGAGAGGTCAGAAGAGACCATTGGTGAAGGTGCTGCCTCAGTTTTAGTGGCGACCCCAGCTTTTTGGAGATGCCAGGACCATGGGATGACCACCAAGAGCAGCGGCAGGTGTGGAATGGAGTTGGCCTGGGTCTGCGAGATGAGCTGTGTGTGCCACGGATGGCCGAGTCGGAGAGGGGGAGCTGCTGAAACTCTTTGGAGCCCAGAAGATCATGAGTGAATCCCAGATGTCCAGTCTTGAGCTACTTGCTGGACTTAGGTTTTGTTTGAGAGTGCCTGATTCTTCCGTTTGAAATAAGACAGTACTTGTTTTGGATTTTACAGCAGCCCACAGTTAACAGGCTTTTAACAGACTGAACTTTTAAGCATTTAGACATTTTAAGGACTGTGGGGCTTTTAAGGTTGTACTGTCTTAGGTTGTGGTTAATGTTAACATCATACTTTGGGGATAAGAACTGGAAAGGTGGTGGTTTAAAAGTGATGTGTTTTGTGTGTCAAGTTGACAAGGGGTCAACTGTGCTGGATAGCTTTAGTGTCAACTTGACACACCTGGGTTGAGGGAGCCTCAATTGGGGAATTGGCTCCATTGGATTGGCCTGTGGCCACATCTGTGGAGTATTGTCTTGATGGTCAAGCAGTGTGGGAGGGCCTGGCCCACAATGAGTGGTGCCACCCTGGGCAGGTTGTTGTGTTCTGTATAAGAAGGCGGGCTGGGCACGAGCCAGGGGAGCAAGTCAGTGAACGGCACTCCTCCATGGCCTGTGCTTCAGCTCCTGCCTTCAGGTTCCTGCCCTGAGTTCTTGCCTTGGGCTCCCTGAGAACTGTGACCCAGGAGATGTAAGCTGAATAAACCCTTTCCTCCCCAAGTTGGTGTCAGTCAGAGTGTTTTGTCACAGCAATGGAAAACAAACTAGGACAAATACCAAATACAGATTCCTATTTTGCATCCTATAACAACTCCCAAACATCTAAATATTAGACTCGGGATCCTCTCCATCGCTGTCCATCCCACAGATTCTGTCTGTTTCCATCCACATTAGATGCCCACACTTCCACGAAATTGTCTCCACCTTCTACTGGAGGCTTGGTACAACACTCCGTGCTTTGGAACAAATGAGAAAATAAATGAAATCCTCAGTTCAAAGCTCAGATTTTCCACGTGCACATTATTGTACTCCAGAGGAGCATTAAATTATGCAGCCTTTAAAATAGTACAATATGTCTAAACAATCTAGTGCTTTTAGAATTTACAATAAAATTTGATGAATCACTAAGGGTTCAATCCCATGCGGATAAGCCAGTCAAAAAGACTGCCAAAAACTGGTTTAATTAAAAACAGAAAGAAACAAAACAGCAGATTGTATTAAAAAAATGTTTCAAGGAGAAAAAAACACTTGGGCACATTAAATGAATCTTTCTGTACTCTCAGAACATACATTTTAAAGTTCAGAATTAACTTTGGAGGAGGAAGAAGGACTTCCTACAAACACATGCATTTAAGGATGCTATCCATTACAAAAGAAGATGGAGATTTGCCCCTGAAGGGTGTCTCAAGTTCCATCAATGCACAGCACAGAGTTGACAGCCCTCATCAAAAGATGTGTACACCTTTCTGGCCCTCTATGTCCTGTCAACACAGGCCTGGCCTGGTTGAACAAACTAGTAGAACAAACTAATCAATGAACTCCACCATGCCCGTATGTTTTAGAACAGAAAAAATGATCAATGTTTTTTTTTATTTATTATTCTTATTAAACTATTTCCATACATCATACATCATTTCTCAGTATAATTTAGTCACTTCCATTCCATGCCCCCCACCCCACCTGAGTTCCTGCACCCTGCTATACATGTCTCGCATCTTTTTCTGAGTCTTTCCATAGGTTGTTTTTTATTTTTTTTCAAAGCAGAAGCGTATTGTTTTGGGGAGAACTTCACTGTTTCAGTCTTTTTCCCCCCAGTTCTTTTGTTGGTGCTACATCACCTGAGTTGGGGATTTTTTTTTTCACTAAAATATGTGCCTACACATTAATACATAAAATGGGGCCATTGTCCTCAAAGGGCATATTGCAAACAAGATTCTCAATGTAGACACAGAAAAATTGCAAATTTATTGTGAAAAGAAAACATGAAATCCAAACTATGACTCTCCTTTTAAGAGCTAGGGAAGTAATTTTAAACAATAAAGATACCAGAATAAAAATCATTTTGTTTATTTAGATGATATGCATAAGTTCCTTCTTTTGATGAGAACAAGTTGAAGGTAAAGAGAGTTAACTCAAGTATAACCACACTTAGAATTAATGTCCGAGATTTCCCACTAAAGATTATAGGATTTGTTTTCCTAAACCTATATGGCGTCAATTTATCTTAGTGTTTTGGATAGCTATTCATAATTTAGTTTATCTTATGTATAATTTAAAGGAATAAAATAAAAATTCTTTGGATAATGCCCTAAGTTAGATAGAATATGGAATTCTGTGTGCCCTTCCACAGAATAGAAAGGTGACTGTCTATATTTCTAAGTGAAATTTTATGTTCCATAACCTTTATCAGGAAGACTAGTTCATGTTTTTTAAACCTCTAGTTCTTGGAACTCCAAGACATATAGGAATTCAAAATAATAAATTCTGACAATGCTTTAATGTGTTTTGGACATGGGTTGTGTCCCAGGATGCTGTTTATAACCTATAGAGTCCAAGAATATCCATCTCGCAATGCCAGACTCTGTCTCTGTGGAAGTTGGGAGCTGGACTGGATCACCCAGGGTGTGATACAGTGAATGAAACATTTGCAATCTAATATCCCAAGCACTTTCTGACTTGTCTTCCCTCTATCATTTTATTCTAACTTCATGCTTTATATAAACTATACTTTCAGGTTTTTCATTTTAAAAAGCTAAAACCCTAGGAGTGCAAAATGCATCTACACTATAATACTATTCCATTTGCTATTTCTCCACAGTTTTAATTCCTTAAATGTACCATATACACTATCATCAGCCTTTAATAAACACAACTAAAAATCTCATCTGGAAATAAGCATATTCATTAATCATATTTGTACTTTTATATTAATTACAAACTTAAATATTTTCATTCATGTTTTAAAATTCCTAAATATTTCCCAATTAGAAAACTGACTAAGCATGGCTGCCTAAATTTACATAATATAAATACAGTTGGATTTACTAAAAGCTTATTATAGTCTATCAACATGTTATAGACATTTGCCCAACAAAGTCTGAATCAGCCTCAGTATCTAAATGACTGTTGTAATGGCAAAAGCCTTTGGTTATGTCAACATTTCTAGTCAATCAAGGAGTCATTATGAGCCACTAATCATAAGAAATACTAAGAAGCTTTTCAAGCTGACACAGTACCAAAAGTTCTCCTAAGTTGGGCCTTCATTTCCTAAAGCTGGCGCAGCAGTTCACCATAAATGACATAGTTTCAGAAGAAAAAAATAGAAACCAATCATCAGAGGTTTGCCATTCCCCCTTCCTCAAAGGAATGAAGGGAGTGAAGTGGAAATAAATTTAAATTTGATACAATATTTTGATTATAATGCATCAGTTTGAGATTAGGCATCAACTCACATTTGCAATGTGACTGTGAGGTAGTAATATACTACAAAATAATTGCTCAGTTATACCTAGGCAACCCAGATTCTAAACAACTTTATCCAAACCCACTAGTTCCTTGGAAGTGACTCACAGGATCACCATCCAGGGCTCCNTAGTTTAATCAGAGAAAAATATTGACTGTCAATAAGCCACTGCACTTACCCCAAAGAACACCTTCAGCACCATCTAATGCTCACGTCCCTGTGGGTTAATGTCCTCTTGCCATGAGGCCACTGCAATTCTCCATTGTTAAAATAAATGGAAGCAAACACACAAAGAATCCAATTCTTCTTTGTTGGATGAACAGTTGTCTTAAGCAAATGAGTCTTCCACTAACAATATGTTAACTGCTTTACATTCAAGTAAGATATAACCACTACCTCTTCAGTGGAAGAAATAGATAATTGAACGCATAAAGGACAATTCAGAAATTAAGATGTTTTCTGTGACTAAATCAGAGGATAGAGTACCCAGGAAATTGGGCATAGACTGGAGAATCAGATCATAAAATTAAGCATATGGCAAAAGCCATGATAAATATTGCCTATACAAGATTTCCTCTTGACCCCCTCATAAAACAAGTCTATAGGGAGGAAATTATTTTATTTCTTCATTACTGATGAATAAACTAAGACATAAGAAGCACGCTGCTATGGTTCTTCCTAGGGAGAAGAGACTTGGCTACAACCAAGTGCCTGTGTACTGAAACAGGAAAAAAAAATCTGCATTCTCCAGTGACATGGGACTTGCTACTAGTGAGTGTCACCATGAGAAGTAGAAAAAGTAGTGTTGTATTTCAGAATGGTGAGCTTGAACCTAGAGTGGAGCATGGGTTGAGAATAGGTCACAGAGCAGACAAGATATTGAAGGGCCAAATAATAATCCAGGCTGGAAGGGAGAAGTCATGAATTCTGGCAGCAGCAATACCCTAACCAGAGTGTTGATTCAAATAAATGCATTTAACTTTCAAAAAAATGACAAGGGAATAAAAAAATCTGCCCTTGGTCATCTCTAACAGATATTATATTTCCTGATATAATGATTGCTAATGAAGATTCTCTTTATGGTATTATTCCTGCCTTGGTGTTCTTCTCTATTCCAATTTCTTCTTCCCCTTTTAGTATTCTATCCTTGACTCTAACATAAAGTTGTCACCTTCATACTACACGAATGCATGATTGCTGCTGCTGGGTAACATGGCTTCAGCTCACCAGCTTCATGCAGAGCTGTGTCAGGTTTCACAGCAGATGTATAGTGATAATCAACAGTATATTTACATCCCCTTTGCTTAGTAAATTTATTTCTATCATCTGAAATAGAATATTTTAAAAGGAGATTTTACTGATATAAGTAACAACAACAACTGAACATATAACTTAATGTTCATTTTTATCGTGAAACAAAGGAAACTAGACTGCACCTATATTGTGTTTCATCACCTTCCATTCCCAAAACTCTTGTGATATTAATACCAGAACACATTTTAAAGATTCATGGAGCAGTCAAAGTCCATTGTTTTAGATAAATAGGTTCCTGACTCTGGCGTTGTAACACTTCCAATAATTCTGCTTGACTAAACAAAGTACACGAAATGCATTTACCCAATTTCTTTTGTCTATATTTCTCTAGGTGTTCAGAATTAGGCATTTTAATTAGCAGAGAAAATTGTCCTTTGAGCACTGTACTTCTGGAAGAGGGTTGTGAGGGAGCTGTCCGTGGTCCTTAGCACATAACCTTAAAAAGTTCTGTTAATAAAAGGCAAATAGTTGATGCAAAGCACAGTCAATCATCAAGGACATGAAGTATCAGAAAGGACTGGCTTACTGGCTGTTACTGTTGGATTTATGAGCTACACTCATGCCCTCTATCCATGACATCTCAGTTTTCCTGCCTCAGTTGGAGACTCAATCAATGTCAGTTTCTCACCACTGTATTTATCCAAGTGTATGAAATGACTAAGAATGGCCCAATACAGCCACTATAGGCAAAGAGTGAACAGTAGAGGAAAGATAGACATGGACTCTCCTCTGAGTTTGTTAGCTATAAGGTAATGTATTTGTGCCAACGTGCTAAAATTTGATGCCCGAAAATGATGTTGAAAGAAAAAGTTATTAAAATGAGATAAAAACAGAAACATCTAGAATCCAATATCAAATCCCAGAACAACTGTTTTTCAATCAACCTTACATCCTTCCCATTCATTTTTCAATAAAACAACTTGAACTAGGGCTCTGCCACTTGGCTTGAAAGAATATTGTAGACAAATCCAAAAGGTAATATTTTAATTCATTTGAGACACAAAATAATAAAATATGGGGTTTTAAGCATTCACACAGAGATATCATTAAGGGCTTGAACACATAGAGTGCAGTCACACAGAGATATCATTAAGGGCTTGAACACGTGTAGAGCGCGTTCACACAGATATCATTAAGGGCTTGAACACGTGTAGAGTGCAGTCACACAGATATCATTAAGCGCTTGAACACGTGGAGCGCAGTCACAAAGAGGAATCGCGGTTCTCTTTAAAGAAACTGTTTCTGGCATTCTTTTATCTTGAAGACATAAGTTCATCTCCCTTCTCCATCCCAGCACTATTCTATTTTCATAATAGAAGTGATAATTTGGGGAGGATTTGAGAATCTATAATCAAACCATGTGTTAAGAAACTGGGAAGCAAATACGAGAAGCGAGCAAGAGAAAATTTGAGTGAATGAATTAACAGCTTCAAAATCAGAGCAGGGCGTTCCCTACTTTAAAGAATCCGTGTTTGCTGTAGTGTGTCTTTGAGTTGGAGCTTTTCCAGTCAGTTCTCTGCTCTGTTAATTATGAGCACATGAAAACCGACAGTTTTGAGCTTGTGATGTGCAGCTAAGGCACTTGCAATGCTTTTTGGAAGTTATTGATCATTGCTGGTAATTTATGCTTATGAATTCAATCTACCAATGCCTAAGTTATCTATTGTTAGGAAGATATATGTCTTTAAGCATAAAGTGGGTATTTGTAAGAGAAAGCACAAGATGGGGAACTGTGTTTGGAGACCTGTGCTTTGAAATTGAGACAAGGCCCACCATGTACATCCATAACTGCTTTATTTTTGGTAGTGTGCCACTTTTTAAATATGCAACATTTTACTCTTTTCAGGGGTATTACTTAGCGGAAGTTTTTGAATTATTCCAAACTGTGTAGAATCATCACCACTGTCTGAATCTAGAACATTCTAACACCTCAAATAGGAACTACCTCTACTCATTGGCAATCATGCCCCACTTCTTTTGACCCAGCCCTTCATGACCAGGGTCTATATTCTCTCGGCATGGATTTCCTCTTCTGAACATTCATTACACATAAATGAGATCATACAATGTTTGATCTTTGTGTATGATTTCTTTCATTCAGCATGTTTTCAAGCTTTATCCACGCTACAGCATATGTTGCTAACTTCATTCCTTTTTGTTACTGAATAATTTTTCATTGCACTGATACATTTCTCTGTTTGTTTAGCTGATGGGATGGATTTCTTCATTTTTATATACATTAAAATATCACCATAAACATATGTTTTCAATAATCTTGCCTAGGAGTGGCATTGTCAGGTTATATGGTAATTCCCTGTTTGAATTTTGAGATGTTTTACACAGTCCCTGTATCATTTTGCATTCTCATCAGAAATTAACGAGAGTTCCAATTTATTAATATTATATACATTTTAAGTTAGTGATTATTTAAATTTTAATTGAATTATTAGTCTTTTACTGTTGAATTTTAAGAAATTTAAAAATATATTCTGTATAATAGGTGCTTTAAATACTTGAGTTTTAGAAATATTTTATGCCTTCGATAGATTATATTTATCCTTTTAAGTATCTTTTGAGGCAGGAAAGACTTTAGTTTTGAAGAATACTGGTTCATTTCTTTAGCTTTGGTAGCTTATGCCTTAGCATCTAAAACATTTTCTTTAATGTAACTCTTGGAAATTTTTACTTGTTTTCATGTATGATTTACATGGTTTGACCTCTTACCTTGAGATTTATGATGTTTAATTTAACTTTTTGCATTTGGTAAGGCCTACAACCGAATTTAGTTTCTGTATGGATACCTAATTGTTTCAGGACTGTTTGGGGAAAAGACTCTTCTCCGCAATATTTTTGAAAAGCAATTCGCCACTGGTCTAGATTGCCTTACTATATATATTTTTTTTTTCTTTTTCTTTTTTTTTTTTTTTGTCTTTTCGAGACAGGGCTCCGCTGTAGCCCCAGCTGGCCTGAACTCACTCTGTAGACCAGGCTGGCCTTGAAACTCCAAAAATCCGCGCCTTCTGCCTCCCAAGTGCTAGGATATAAAGCGTGTGCCACCATGCGCCCGGCCTGTTTTTTTCATTTATTTAACAATAAGTAATAAAGTTATGAGTACACGGCATCCGTTTCATGTAAAACCAATTTGCAAGCAGTTGTGCCCAAACCACACAGCCCAAGGCTCCCACCATCCAGCTGGGGGGGAGGCTTGTAATGTACAATCAAGTTGATCAAATAAGTGTCCAGTCTATATTGCTTCCTACTAGATTTTTAGTTATATTCTATCACCCTTTATATTTCTCCATATGCCAACATTACACTGCCTTTGCTACAGTTCCCTCATGGTAAACTGGGAAGTGTAAGTCCTTCCAAACTTTTTTTTCCTCAAAATTGTTTGGCTATGTTGGGTTCTGTGAGTTTCCCTATGAACTTGTAAACTTAAGTTTATTTTTTAAAGTCAGTGAGAATTTTTGTATAGGTATTGTATTGACCAAATGGACATATTTGGTAGGGTGGAAGTTATATTCTCTCTCTCTCTCTCTCTCTCTCTCCTCTCTTCTTCTCTCTCTCTTCCTTCTTCTTTCCTTCCCTCCCCTTGCCAAGACACAACACACACACACACCACACACACACACACACACACACACACCACACACCATAACCATTCCTATTTTTAAGCTCTTCTCAAAAATGTCATATTCTCTGTAGCGCTTCTATACCTTGTATCCTCTGCTAAAATGTTCCCTTTTGGTACCTCAACCTTTAAAAATCTTGCCAACGCTCCTTTAATCTAGCACTCGGGAGAGGCAGGAGGCAGGCGGATCTCTTGTGCACGCAGTTCAAGGCCAGCGCTGTCTACAGAGTTTGAGTTCCAGGACAGCCAAAAAAAAAAAAAAAAAAAAAGTAAAAAAAGTAAAAAAAAAAAATAATCTCATCTAACCTCCTAGAACTTCCTAGAACTTTCCCATTGTTCAGGGCTTTCTTCTCTTTCCCATTCTAGACCCACAGCAAGTATTATGAAGCATTTGGACTCATTTACATCTAGGTCACCTAATGATACTTTGAGTTTGTTGAAATCTGATTTTGTCTATGTTTTCTGTTCATCCTATGATACACAGTTGGCGTTTAAATCAAGATGCTCAAACATGCTTTAATTTACTAGCAAACTATGCTGCTCAATCGTTCTTGTAACTGCCCCCTTGCGTGGCTCTAGAACACGAAGGCTGAACTTGCTCAGACTCGCGTCTTTCATGACAGATCTTAGGGTTCTCTGTATTTATTTCTGTTATGCCTCTTTTGATCCATTGTACATGTGATTGCCATCACAATATCTGCTCACTGGAGTAAAATCAGAGGACATCCATTTGAGCTAAATTATTTGCAGATTTGATTCCTAATCTAAGTGCCAGTTCTTCCAATCAAGAGTTAAAATTAACTTCAGTGTTGGAGGCTGGAGAGATGGCTCAGTGTTTAAGTTTAAATTAAAGCCTTTTTTTTTTGTTAAGTACCAGATTATCAAATATTGTCAAGATATATGTTTTTCTATCATAAAATTTTAGACTAGGCCCCATCCTCTCCGTCGCCCTCGACCCACACCACCGCATTATATGCCGACTAAAGGATGTGGAGATGGCTCAGTTGGTTAAGAACACTGAATGCTTTGCAGAGAACCGAAGATTAATTCCAGCCAGCCCATGGCAAACATACAGTCTCTGGGGAATCCTGTAGTGCTTCTTTATGCTCCTTTGGGCATTGATGACTGGGTTTCATTTACATACATGTAGACAATACATTAATATACATAAAATGAAAATAACAATTTATAAATTTATGTTTAAAAAGGGTTAACATCACATTCAATGTTTATGTGTGAATTATTACCTAGCTTACTTAGACCCAAATGATTAAAGTCGAAAGTCTACCTTTAATGTCTAGCTCATTTTTATTAGACTCTTTGAGAAGAAAGCATAAAGTGTCAGGGTTATCTCTAAAGAAGATGCAGGGGTCAGTTTCTCTGGTCCAGCAATGTTCACATTGACAAGGTAGAACAGGAATGGACATGAGTAGCACACAGACCACCAAGGACAGTATACAATATGAACAGAAATTTTACATAGGAATTCATCAATTCTAATGATGGTTTTGGAGATTGGGTGTGTTTTATCAGGGAGCCCTGGATGGTGATCCTGTGAGTCACTTCCAAGGAACTAGTGGGTTTGGATAAAGTTGTTTAGAATCTGGGTTGCCTAGGTATAACTGAGCAATTATTTTGTAGTATATTACTACCTCACAGTCACATTGCAAATGTGAGTTGATGCCTAATCTCAAACTGATGCATTATAATCAAAATATTGTAGGCCAAACTTTAAAATTTATTTCCACTTCACTCCCTTCATTCCTTTGAGGAAGGGGGAATGGCAAACCTCTGATGATTGGTTTCTATTTTTTTTCTTCTGAAGCTATGTCATTTATGGTGAACTGCTGCGCCAGCTTTAGGAAATGAAGGCCCAACTTAGGAGAACTTTTGGTACTGTGTCAGCTTGAAAAGCTTCTTAGTACTTCTTAGGGATTAGTGGCTCATAATGACTCCTTGATTGACTAGAAATGTTGACATAACCAAAGGCTTTTGCCATTACAACAGTCAATTAGATACTGAGGCTTGATTCCAGAACTTTGGGTGGGCCAAAGTTCTTATTAAACATGTTGATAGACTATTTACATAAGTTTAGTAAATCACTGTTTCATTTATATTATTTGTAATTTAGGCAGCCATGGCTTAGTCAGTTTTAATTTTTGAAAATTTAGGAATTTTTAAAACATGATGAAAAGTATTTAATGGTGTGTAATTCATATAAAAGACAACATATGATTTAATGAAATATGGCTTATTTCAGATGAGATTTTTAGTTGTGTTTATTAAAGGCTGATGATAGTGTATATGGTACATTTAAGGAATTAAAACTGTGGAGAAATAGCAAATGGAATAGTATTATAGTGTAGATGCATTTTGCACTCCTAGGGTTTTAGCTAAAATGAAAAACCTGAAAGTATAGTTTATATAAAGCATGAAGTTAGAATAAAATAATAGAGGGAAGACAAGTCAGAAAGTGCTTGGGATATTAGATTGCAAATGTTTCATTCACTGTATCACACCCTGGGTGATCCAGTCCAGCTCCCAACTTCCACAGAGACAGAGTCTGGCATTGCGAGATGGATATTCTTGGACTCTATAGGTTATAAACAGCATCCTGGGACACAACCCATGTCCAAAATACATTAAAGCATTGTCAGAATTTATTATTTTGAATTCCTATATGTCTTGGAGTTCCAAGAACTAGAGGTTTAAAAAACATGAACTAGTCTTCCTGATAAAGGTTATGGAACATAAAATTCACTAGAAAATATAGACAGTCACCTTCTATTCTGTGAAGGGGCACACAGAATTCCATATTCTATCTAACTTAGGGCATTATCCAAAGAATTTTATATTTTATTCTTTAAATTATACATCAAGATAAACTAAATATGATAGCTATCCAAAACACTAAGATAAATTGACGCCATATAGGTTTAGGAAAACAAATCCTATAATCTTTAGTGGGAAATCTCGGACATTAATTCTAAGTGTGGTTATACTTGAGTTAACTCTCTTTACCTTCAACTTGTTCTCATCAAAAGAAGGAACTTATGCATATCATCTAAATAAACAAAATGATTTTTTATTCGGTATCTTTATTGTTTAAAATTACTTCCCTAGCTCTTAAAAGGAGAGTCATAGTTTGGATTTCATGTTTTCTTTTCACAATAAATTTGCAATTTTTCTGTGTCTACATTGAGAATCTTGTTTGCAATATGCCCTTTGAGGACAATGGCCCCATTTTATGTATTAATGTGTAGGCACATATTTTAGTGAAAAAAAAATCCCCACACTCAGGTGATGTAG
Organism: Rhizomys pruinosus; assembly: GCA_009823505.1. Classification (NCBI taxonomy): domain Eukaryota; kingdom Metazoa; phylum Chordata; class Mammalia; order Rodentia; family Spalacidae; genus Rhizomys; species Rhizomys pruinosus. The sequence continues at coordinate 2,852,884 of VZQC01010352.1, read as the reverse complement.
CACCAACAAAAGAACTGGGGGAAAAAGACTGAAACAGTGAAAGTGTCTCCCCAAAACAATACGCTTCTGCTTTACGAGTACTACGGCATAGAACATAGAAAAAAAATAAAAAACAACCTATGGAAAGACTCAGAAAAAGATGCGAGACAGTATAAGCAGGTGCAGAAAGCTCAGGTGGGTGGGGCATAATGGAATTGATAAATATGACTGAGAAATGATGTATGATGTATGGAAATATTTAATGAAGATATTAATAGAATAAAAAAAGACAGATCATTTTTTCTGTATCAAAAACATACGGGCATGGTGGAGTTCATTGATTAGTTTGTTCTACTAGTTTGTTCAACCAGGCCAGGCCTGTGTTGACAGGACATAGAGGGCCAGAAAGGTGTACACATCTTTTGATGAGGGCTGTCAACTCTGTGCTGTGCATTGATGGAACTTGAGACACCCTTCAGGGGCAAATCTCCATCTACTTTTGTAATGGATAGCATCCTTAAATGCATGTGTTTGTAGGAAGTCCTTCTTCCTCATCCAAAGTTAATTCTGAACTTTAAAATGTATGTTCTGAGAGTACAGAAAGATTCATTTAATGTGCCCAAGTGTTTTTTTTCTCCTTGAAACATTTTTTTAATACAATCTGCTGTTTTGTTTCTTTCTGCTTTTTAATTAAACCAGTGTTTTGCAGTCTTGACTGCTTATCCGCATGGGGATGACCCTGTAGATGATTCATCATAATTTATTGTGAAAGTTCTAAAAAGCACTAGATTGTGTTTAGACATATTGTACATTTAAAGGCTTGCATTAATTTAATGCTCCTCTGAGATTAACGAATAATGTGCACGTGGAAAATCTGAGCTTTGAACTGCAGGATTTCATTTATTTTTCTCATTTGTTCCAAAGCACGGAGTGTTGTACCAAGCCTCCAGTAGAAGGTGGAGACAATTCCTGGAAGCTTGTGGGGCATTCTAATCGTGGATGGAAACAGACAGATTCTGTGGATAGGGACAGCGATGCGAGATGGACCCCGAGTCTAATATTTTAGATGTTTGGGAGTTGTTATAGGATGCAAAATAGGAATGTTATTTGCGTATTGTCCTAGTTTGTTTTCCATTGGTGTGACAAAACACTCTGACTGGACACCAACCTTGGTGAGGAAAGGGTTATTCAGCGGTACATCTCCTGGGTCACAGTTCTCAGGGAGCCCAGGCAAGAACTCAGGGCAGAACCTTGAAGGCAGGAGTTGAACGACAGGCCATGGAGGAGTGCCGTTCACTTACTTGCTCCCTGGCTCATGCCCATCCCTCCTTCTTATACAGTACATAACAACGCTGCCCAGGGGATGGCACCACTCATTGTGGGCTGGCCCTCCCAACACTGCTTGAACCATCAAGACAATACTCACAGATGTGGCCACAGGCCATCCAATGGAGCCAAGTTTCCCCAATTGAGTGCTCCCTCAACCCAGGTGGTCAAGTTGACACTAAAGCTATCCAGCACAAGTTGACCCCTTTTCAACTTGACACACAAAACAACTCACTATTTTAAACCACCACCTTTCCAGTTTTTATCCACAAGGTATGATGTTAACATTAATCAACAACCTAAGACAGTACAAACTAAAAAGCCCCAGAGTCCTCATAAAATGTCCAAAGACTTAAAATTTCACAGTCTCTTAAAAGTTCTTCTTAACTGGGGCTGCATGTAAAATCCAAAACAAAGTACTGTCTTATTTCAAAGGGAAGACTAGAGCACTCTCAAACAAAACCAAGTCCAGCAAGTAGCTCAAGACTGGACATCTGGGAGTCACTCATGATCTTTCTGGGCTCCAAAGGGTTACAGCATCTCCGCCTCTCCGACCTCTGCCATCCTTCGCACACAAAGTTCATCTCGCAGACCCAGGCCAACTCCAGTCCACACCTGCCGCTGCTCTGTGGTCATCCCATGGTCCTGCATCTCCAAAAAGCTGGGGAGTCGGCCACTGAAACTGAGCAGCACCTTCACCAATTGAGTCTCTTCTGACCTCTCCTGTCAGAAGCCTCAGCTATCTCTCCATGACCCCTGAGATCCTGGGGTCTTCACTGCAACCAAGGTGCACGTCCACCAATGGGTCTTTCCTGAGCCTCTCACAGTGCCAAGCCTCGGTGCTCTCTGTGACCCCCTCATATTTCAACACCAGAACCATATAGGAGACTTCTTACACATTACCAAGTCCTGCTTTTCTGGCTCGAGATGGAGATTCAGGCCCCTTCTGGAACAAAGCTTCTGTGTGCTGACCCTGAAGAAATTCTTCCAGAAGATTGCACCACAGTGATGCTGGTCTCTTGTTACTTACAGCTGATTTTTTCAGCCCCAGCTAACCAGCATCAATTGTGCCAGTACAACCAAAATTTCATTTCAGGTTCTGGTCTCTTGTGTACTTACAAGCTGATTCTTTGTTTTCAGCCCCAGCTGACCAGAACCCCACAGAATACACAGTCCTGATGCATCTCTGCTCCCTTTGAAACTTAGAAACTCACAAACCAGGCCTCCATCTTCTACAACTCCTCAGCAAAACTGCTCCAAGCTCCTCAGCAACGATCTTTAGGCATCAATGATCTTCGCCAGCCCAAAGTTCCAAATTCTTCCGCACACAATCCTTCCCCAAAGAACACCAAGGTCAGGTCTGTCACAGCAATACCCCCTCTTCTCGTACCAATTTGTTCTAGTCTGTCTTCCACTGCTGTGACAGAAACACTCTGGACCGACACCAACTTGGAGAAAGGGTTTATTCAGCTTACATCTCCGCGGTCACAGTTCTCAGGAGCCCAAGGCAAGAAACTCAGGCGGACCTGGAGGCAGGACTGAAGCACAGGGCCATGGAGGAGTGCTGTTCGCTGACTGGCTTGCCCCCTGGCTCGTGCCCAGCCCGCCTTCTTATACAGAACACAAACAACCTGCCCACGGTGGCACCACTCATTGTGGGCCAGGCCCTCCCACAACTGCTTGACCATCAAGGACCTCAATTACTTCCACAGATGTGCCACGGCCAATCCAATGAGAGCCCAATTCCCAAATTGAGGTTCTGTCAACCCAGTGTGTCAAGTTGACACAAAGCTATCCAGCACAGATATTAAGATTATTATTTATATATTTTTTGCTTTTATTGAATTTTTTGCAAATTTTCATTTGCATATCTTTTGATCATACTTAGAGCCCCTCCTTTATCTGTGCCCTCTTATAGACCACCCAGTCAGATTTTACCTACTCTGCCATATATTTTAAGGTCTACTGAGCTAAGTTTGTGTTTTCAAATGCCTGATTGTCTGTTCAGTCCACTCGGAGCCTGGTTACTCTATTTAAGACCATTGGAGAAAACCAGTTCTCTCTCTCTGCCAGTACTTAGTGGCTGCTAATAGTTGCTCTGCTAAGGCTGGGGCTTCCTACCCATCTGCTCCCACTTTTGTCGCTGCTATTCGTCTGCCTTGCATTTTCAAGCGAATGTGCAGAAATACTATTGCCGGTAAATTAATCGTGAGTATCTTCCAATGCTTTTGTGGCATCACCACGCCTGGCTCTTTGAAATTCCATCTGCTTCGTCTTCTGCAGGGGCCCTTGAGCCCCAGGTGGGAGTTTGGTATGTGCCCGCATTCTTGAGGGCTGTTTTCTCTAAGTCTCTTGTTCTCTGCATCTTGGCCAGTTGTGCAGCTTTCTGTGTTAATCGCCATCAGTTGTAGATTAGGAAGAATTTTTCTGGTTGAGAGTTGAGAAATCCTTATTACTATTCTTGTATCAGCCCCTAAATTATTTTTTAAAATATTTGTGGAAAGATTTGTGAGTAGTCTAAGTTTTTAAGGAAAATTTAGTGAATTCTCCTGGTCGATTTACAAACTGGGTTAGCAGACAACACTGGTGTTTGGAGAACTTCTTCTTTTGGATATCCCAGGATGGTGGTCCTCATTAAGTATGGATTTTAAATTGACTAAAGAATCTTTTTAAAGAATAGATTTCATTTATTGATGCTGGTCGATTTTTATGATTTTTGTGCGTGGATCATGGCTTAAAGAGCATGGAAAATAGAGCTGCCTGAGACTAAAGATAATGCAGACTTGAATTTAGACTGTGGTAGAAAGAAGATTGCAGTGCCTTCGTGATACATATGATTGGCTGGTAAATAAAACAACAAAATAAAATCTAGCAGCTCTTTAATAAAACTAAGAAAACATTCCATTAGAACACATATATAAACTTGTAGGAAAATAGGGCACAGTGAGTGCTGGAAAATCTCTTCTCAAGGATAGAAAGCTTACCTTGATGTCTGACCAAACACCAGGGATTTGCTCCTTAAATCATGCCCAGTTGATTGGTGATGAGAACACTGAATTAAAAATCAGGAAATAGCAATGATGGTAAGAAGGGCGGCAGTGTATATAGAGTAATACTTTATGGTATTTGTCAATAAATGTAAATAAGGGGAAATGTATAGCTTGAAGTCTTTGCTAAGGCAAGCAGAGGCAATTGAATCAGGGACACAGAGGGAAAAGATCCAGTAAGATGTGTAATTGAAAGATAAAAGCAACAGAGTAATGTAGCATGATCACATTCACAAAAAGATCTATTCAATGCATACCTGGAAAGTTCTTTTGTGAAATTTATTTGCAGTGATCATGCATTTAAAATTACTCTAAGGTTATTACTGATTATTTCTCTGTAAAGCATGCTTTACACTATCATGAACATAACTGATCTCTGTAATAAATACTTTAGACCAATTACTGACATACTCAGTTGAATACTAATACCTTCCCTGAAATGACTTGAATACAACTGAAATGACAGCTGCACTTCAGAGAAAGGACACATAAAGCTTTGCATTAGCTTGTCTCCAAGGTTACCATCTGTGTTGATATGAAGTTTCAACAGGAGGATTTTCAACCTGTGCCAAGATGGTATTTTTCAGGGTGGATATCAGTAGGGTATAAAGACAGTTTGGAAGGTACTTGAGTGTTTATTTAGGTAAAATCTAAGCTGCCTCTAAACACTTGCTTGTACTGAGACCCATTTCTGTATCCTGCTAGAAGTTTTGTGTGATTACAGAACTAGCTAGACTGTCAGGATTATTGGACCCTAGGTTGCATATACAAATGAGGAGATATGAATTTACATATCATACTGCTAGATTGTTCTGGATAGAATCAAGAGGCAAAACAGTTATGAACAATGACTTCTGCTCTAGGGTTATGATTCAGATTTTATACTTAATATACAAGTTTAAACAAAGATAAACTAGCTTAAGATAGAAATAGTTTGGGTTAGCGATGTAGCTCAATTCAGAGACTACTTGCCTGAGCATGTGTGAGGTCTTGATCCCCATCACCACATAAAAACCAGGTGTAGTCACATGAATCTGTGGTCTCAGCATAACCACAGCAATGTGGGAAGCAGAGACAGGAAGAATAGAAGTTCAAAGCCATCCTCAACTACACAGAAAGCTTGTGGCCATCCTAGGCTACATAGTGAGAGCCTGTCTCAAAAGAAAAATAAATCAGCGTCAACATAATAACTATATAAGCACTTTAGAATTTTAAACCTTTTAATATGGCCAGAAGTGAACAGAACCTAATATTATAGTTGAAAATGAAAGAAAAAAAATTAGTAATTCTTCAGCATTTTATATTTGTATTAGTAAAATTTATAATATGATGGTAAGATATTTTAATTCATAAAAAAATAATATTGCTTGTATCATAGTAAGATTCCTCCCAAAAGAGAATGGCTGTACTGATGATGCCAGAAATTCATTCATATAACTATAGAAACTTATTCTTTTGCTTTTAAACCTTTACTGAAATGGTACTAGACTTAGTTTTGCTGCTGAGTCACTGGTCAAGCTGTACTGCGTTGTTGTACAGCTAAGAACTGAGGGACAGGTCTCCAACTAAGACGCAGGTCTTCAGGCCTGTTCCTGTAGCCACAGATGGAAATGGTCCTAGGATGTCCCAGAACCAGTAGGTCTTCTTGGGGATTAATGTGGGGAGGAGCCATCACTGGATTATAGGGCAATTTCAAAAGCCCTATAATCCAGTTTACCTGCAGGGGCACTGATGGGTTTGTTCCTCTGGGCTGCTCTGTGGTCAGGATTTGTCACCCTGTAGATGAGACAAGCCATTCAGGATATTCTATGGGACCTGTGCTGGCAGAGAGGACTGCACAGCTGGGCAGGTGCCTCCTGAGACCCTAACAGGCATAACTGTTATGACTTTTATGACTTAGAGAGATCAGGCTGGGCCTCGCTTCAGTTACACTAATATTTAAGTAACTGGATTTAGCAACCTCGTTCCTTTCCTATGAGACTCCATACAGAAGGACATCTGGGTTTTGGAGCTTTACTGGATAGGGCTTAGCTTAAGTGTTGTAATGCATGAGTTTGGGGGTGGGGGAATTGCGGAAAAGGGTGAATTGGTTTGATTGGAACTATTGTATGAGTGTACCAAATGCTCAAGAAAGATTTAAATAAAACAAAAACAAAATAAAAAACAAAAGCAAGCAGTCAGATCTACTCTGAGTAAATTGTGAGGTTGAATAACGTCCTGTTTGTAGAATTAAATATCCACCTCTTTCCATGAATCATGAAGCACAGACTGAAAAGCTAGTCCTGCAGATAAGAATCCACAACCTCTGTAGTGAATTTGGAGCATATGGGCACATGGGAACACAGGTGTTTCAAAACCATGCCTGTGAACTTTTCAAAAACACCAGACCAACCAAGTATGCAAGTTCCTCAACTGGATAACAGAAAAGGAGGTACTTCTAACATGGGAATACCTCACCCAGTGACCTGTCACACAATATACGGTGTGTGAATAAAGGGATGGATAACTGATGAACTCTTGACTGTCCCCAGTATACAGGATATCACTGTCCCTATTGCTTGATATACCCATGTGAATTATAGAGCCTTTCTGTCTGGTCCTGCATCTTCTTTTCTACCTGCTCTGAGCCCACTCTGCTTTGAATGAGCTCTAAGCTTCAAGGGGCTACGTTATTTGTGTTGCCATTAGTTCTCAAATTTGGTTTTATTTTAAGATTCTTATCTATTGACGAAAATAATTATGCTATATTTATTTAAAATTCACGACAGTTCATCTTATATACAATTAATTAAGGGTAAAGGGCTGGAAGAGATGGCCTAGCGGTTAATGAGCGCCGACCAAACTCTACAGAGGACCCGGGCTCATCCCTGGCACCCACATGGGCGGCTGAGAACCATCTGAAACTCCAATTTCCAGGAGAACTCAGTTCAGGGGAATCCGACACCCTCGTCTGACCTCCGCAGCATTGCCACGACACGGTGCACAAAACTTGGCATTGCAGATAGTACATTGAGACACATACATGAAATAAAATAAATGCCAGCATTGATGGCGCATGCCTAATCCTAGCATCTGGTAGGCAGAGGCACGTGGATCTTCTGTGAGTCCGAGCCAAGTCTTTTGGTTACAGAGTGAGTTCCAGGACAGCAGAGCTACAGGAGACCCTGTCTCAAAAAGACCAAAAAAACAAAAAAAAAAAAAAAAAAAATCTAATAACAATATAGTGTAAAGGTCTCTGAATGTGAGTCAGCTCTCTACTTTCAATCAGATTTTTTGAGATCTGTGGCATCTTTAACATTCTGTAGCTGTTTTGTAACTTCCCTATCATTGTGTGAAATAAATTATGATCCGAGAGTTAATATTTTAATATTAAGGGTTAAGAATGGAATAAAGGAGCCTGCGATCACCAGTGGCCACACTATTAATTATAATTATTTGGTAAAATTTGCCCAAATTATTTACTGACGGTATCTTGTGAATATTAAGTCTCCAATAAATTGGGACATTTTGGAAATATACAGTCATGTCCTTCTGTGGATCTGACATGGTGCACTAGCAACACTTCAACACTTTCCCTAAGAATATTAATACCTGGCAAACTCTGGCTGTTTCTCTAAACACTGCGAAAATTGGGGGTGAGGGATCAGTAGTCTTTCATAACGTTACAGTTTATTTAATAAAATAAAAATAGCATCATTTTAATTCTTGATATATTTGAATTGCCTAATTGGATATGGGTCAATTCAGAAAATCCCAAAACTTTGAGGACGGATTCACCAGATCTGCACTTTGTATGTGTCCCTGAAGCATGAGGATATGTGAGATTAGAGAAACTGTACCCTGTCAGGTCATTGAGAATAAGCAGCACTTACAGTGTGAGCAGGATGAGGACCCAACATTCAAGCAAGCAAGCAAGCCAGAGAGAGCGAAGGGAGTCTAGGGTCAAAACTGGATCCACAGAGTGAGCTTCTAAGCAGTGCCTGCAGAGGTCAAAAAGAGAGCAATCTGATTGCCCTGGAACTTGTAGTTATGGATGTTGGTTAGCTGCCATGTGAGTGCTGGGAAGTTGAACCTGGGTCCTCTGCAATGAAGCAGTCAGTGCTCTTAACCATGATCCATCTCTCCAGCCCAGCTTTGTCATTCTTTATCCAAGTTCCTAATTATCAGTTTTCTATGTTAAATATAGGAGCTATGCGACTTATACTTATTAAGATGTTATGTTAGCTAAGCCAATATTCATCAGATTTTAAGATTTTAATAGTGCAGGCTTAAGTTATGAAAATGCATTTTGGTGTGAAGAAAATCACATTACAAAAGCTGTTTTATGTACTGTACTACTAAGTGATAAAGTCATTACAATTAGATAAACATATTAAAATATAGTATTCATTTCAGATTGATTTGAAGCATAAAATCTCATTTGTGAATAAATAATTGAAATATTTTGCTAAAGCACCATCCAAATAATCCATCGTATTTTTTAACAGCTGAGTAAAATTCCATTGTATTTTGTATATGTACCACATTTTTCATTATTCATTCATCAGTTATTGGACCCATAGGGTGTTTCCATTCCTGGCTAATTGTGACTAGAGAAGCACTGAACATAGGTGAGCAAGTATCTCTGTAGTAGGATCTAGAGTCATTTAGTTCTATTCCCTATAGTTGTATGGCTGGATCATGTGTAGATAGATCTATTTCTACTATTTAGAAAAACTCCACACCAGAATGATTCCAGTATGCTGCACCAGTTTGCACACCCCCCTCCCCAGCAGTGAATAAGTGTTTGTTTCACATCATTACAGTATTGTTAATCGATTTTGCCTTTTGGAACTTAGCCATTCTGACGCTTGTTTAAGATGAACACCTCAGAGTAGTTTCAAGGATGAATTAGAAACAATCATGGCCTCTACTGAGGTGAAGCAGATCCAACAGGCCAAACCGGGGTCATATCTTCTCTCTCCGATATGTGAATGCTAGCTTTGATCTTTAGGTATGTATATTTCAGAAATCCATACAGGACAGGAAACTGGTAAGGAACCAAGAGGTGGGGAAGGCTTCATGGGAAGGGAGAGAGGGCAATAATGGAATAGAGAGGGTTAAATGGGGGGGTGGGGGGAGACGAGGAGAGAGCGTGCGGAAAGATAGCAACACTAAAATCCTTTTAAGAAAAACCATATGAAAACCTACNCTCTACACGTGTTCAAGCCCTTAATGATATCTCTGTGTGAACGTGCTCTACACGTGTTCAAGCCCTTGAGGTCTTTCCTTCCCCCCCACCTAGAATTCCAGGCATTTTGTATCTTCTTAAAGTGTTTTTCAAAACAACAATTAAAATGTATATTGTAGAAAAGATATGAAAGCTAAATGTATAAAAAGTTGAATTTTTCTTTGTCCAGGGCTGTGTTTTAGAAAAATATCTCTCTCAGGGTCACTGTACCAATATAATAAACTGTTTCCTGCTTAAATAAAAAAGAAAGAGTCCATTTAATACAAGTACTGGAGATGCAGAGGCAGGCAGATCTTTGTGAGACCATGGCCACCCTGGTCTACACAGCAGGTTCTAAGCCAGCTATGGCTAAAAAAAATAAAACAAAATAAAAGGAAAGACAAAAAGATAGTCCATGTAGTACTTTATCAATTAAAAACAAAACATTATAAATGGGGTGTTGTGCCATATCTTTTTGTGGCCCAACACATAACCATCTTTTACTATACTTATTAAACTAACATGGAATTCATTTAATTATATAGCTATTTTAAGGAATGTTGCAAATAAATTAAACATATTCATATAAATATTTCAAAGTCAAATTAATCAATGGCAATAATAAGTTGAATTGTGTACAATATTTGAAGCAATTTTTCAAACATTTCATTTCAGTCAACTAGTGGAATATACCCAGAGTTGCAAGAAGCTATTTTGAATGTTTTGTTCATATTATACAATTAGAATAACATTACTGGGTTTTTTGTCACTGGATAATATATTTGCTTATTTGAGAGTGGAAAACAAATGGAAATTAATTATTTACAAAGTAGGCCAAACAAGATTGGAGTAATACTCAATATACTAACAAGAAGTGAGCAAGTCATAAACATGACAATTATTTATTATACTGAAGTGATTCTGGCCAGCATACCACACTAAGTCATTGCAATATGCAGACAAAGCAACTCTGCCAACTCAGAAATTTACAGTGAACTTCAATTCCTTCCTTATAGCACTCCAAACTTTTTACCTTTCAATGGACATTTTTAAAATCAATTGGTTCTCATCTGTCAAACCTGCTTTATAGACATTACAGAATGATTACTGTTGCTGATTCCCTCCTTAGCAGAAACAACTACACATTCTTTTGCAGAAAAAATATTCCAGGCAGGTTTTTATTATGGTTAGACCACTCTGATTCATCTTCCAGTACTGACCAAGGGATGCTATAGCTGATAACCTTGGGACCAGTGAGCTGCAATTGTCACTTCTCTCCAATCCAAGAAAAGTGGGGTCTTATGAAGATATCCCATAATCTAGGAGTTCTGAATGCCCATTATACCCAAACCCTATTTGTCAAGCACAAAACAACAAGCAAAAGTCATTCCCAGAGAAATTTCAAACATGAGAAAAAATCGTAATCCCATAAATAAACAAGTTTTCCTTTTCAAGTACTCCCTTAGGAGTTCAATTAAAATAGTTTAATCAGAGAAAAATATTGACTGTCAATAAGCCACTGCACTTACCCCAAAGAACACCTTCAGCACCATCTAATGCTCACGTCCCTGTGGGTTAATGTCCTCTTGCCATGAGGCCACTGCAATTCTCCATTGTTAAAATAAATGGAAGCAAACACACAAAGAATCCAATTCTTCTTTGTTGGATGAACAGTTGTCTTAAGCAAATGAGTCTTCCACTAACAATATGTTAACTGCTTTACATTCAAGTAAGATATAACCACTACCTCTTCAGTGGAAGAAATAGATAATTGAACGCATAAAGGACAATTCAGAAATTAAGATGTTTTCTGTGACTAAATCAGAGGATAGAGTACCCAGGAAATTGGGCATAGACTGGAGAATCAGATCATAAAATTAAGCATATGGCAAAAGCCATGATAAATATTGCCTATACAAGATTTCCTCTTGACCCCCTCATAAAACAAGTCTATAGGGAGGAAATTATTTTATTTCTTCATTACTGATGAATAAACTAAGACATAAGAAGCACGCTGCTATGGTTCTTCCTAGGGAGAAGAGACTTGGCTACAACCAAGTGCCTGTGTACTGAAACAGGAAAAAAAAATCTGCATTCTCCAGTGACATGGGACTTGCTACTAGTGAGTGTCACCATGAGAAGTAGAAAAAGTAGTGTTGTATTTCAGAATGGTGAGCTTGAACCTAGAGTGGAGCATGGGTTGAGAATAGGTCACAGAGCAGACAAGATATTGAAGGGCCAAATAATAATCCAGGCTGGAAGGGAGAAGTCATGAATTCTGGCAGCAGCAATACCCTAACCAGAGTGTTGATTCAAATAAATGCATTTAACTTTCAAAAAAATGACAAGGGAATAAAAAAATCTGCCCTTGGTCATCTCTAACAGATATTATATTTCCTGATATAATGATTGCTAATGAAGATTCTCTTTATGGTATTATTCCTGCCTTGGTGTTCTTCTCTATTCCAATTTCTTCTTCCCCTTTTAGTATTCTATCCTTGACTCTAACATAAAGTTGTCACCTTCATACTACACGAATGCATGATTGCTGCTGCTGGGTAACATGGCTTCAGCTCACCAGCTTCATGCAGAGCTGTGTCAGGTTTCACAGCAGATGTATAGTGATAATCAACAGTATATTTACATCCCCTTTGCTTAGTAAATTTATTTCTATCATCTGAAATAGAATATTTTAAAAGGAGATTTTACTGATATAAGTAACAACAACAACTGAACATATAACTTAATGTTCATTTTTATCGTGAAACAAAGGAAACTAGACTGCACCTATATTGTGTTTCATCACCTTCCATTCCCAAAACTCTTGTGATATTAATACCAGAACACATTTTAAAGATTCATGGAGCAGTCAAAGTCCATTGTTTTAGATAAATAGGTTCCTGACTCTGGCGTTGTAACACTTCCAATAATTCTGCTTGACTAAACAAAGTACACGAAATGCATTTACCCAATTTCTTTTGTCTATATTTCTCTAGGTGTTCAGAATTAGGCATTTTAATTAGCAGAGAAAATTGTCCTTTGAGCACTGTACTTCTGGAAGAGGGTTGTGAGGGAGCTGTCCGTGGTCCTTAGCACATAACCTTAAAAAGTTCTGTTAATAAAAGGCAAATAGTTGATGCAAAGCACAGTCAATCATCAAGGACATGAAGTATCAGAAAGGACTGGCTTACTGGCTGTTACTGTTGGATTTATGAGCTACACTCATGCCCTCTATCCATGACATCTCAGTTTTCCTGCCTCAGTTGGAGACTCAATCAATGTCAGTTTCTCACCACTGTATTTATCCAAGTGTATGAAATGACTAAGAATGGCCCAATACAGCCACTATAGGCAAAGAGTGAACAGTAGAGGAAAGATAGACATGGACTCTCCTCTGAGTTTGTTAGCTATAAGGTAATGTATTTGTGCCAACGTGCTAAAATTTGATGCCCGAAAATGATGTTGAAAGAAAAAGTTATTAAAATGAGATAAAAACAGAAACATCTAGAATCCAATATCAAATCCCAGAACAACTGTTTTTCAATCAACCTTACATCCTTCCCATTCATTTTTCAATAAAACAACTTGAACTAGGGCTCTGCCACTTGGCTTGAAAGAATATTGTAGACAAATCCAAAAGGTAATATTTTAATTCATTTGAGACACAAAATAATAAAATATGGGGTTTTAAAAACATTCATTATATAGTAAAATGTGTATTCTTCTAATCAACTGATTAACGTCAATTATGAACTGTTACTAGTAATTCCTTTGGCACATTATAACGAACTATTAGAGAACCTGGAAGAATAAAGCCAAGTGAATATTTTTAGAACATATATTCATAAAGATGGAAAAATCACAAAAAATTCAAAGAAGATTTTCACAAAACTATAAAAGCACCAGGAAGCTGAATGTTTCACCATCTCAGGCAATGTAGAGAGCTGCATTTAACAAGGCACATTTCAATTAGAGATGATGGAAAACATGAGCGAATACATTTCATGAATTATGCATTGCATCAGAATCTCATTTAGTAAGCATTCTGACCTCTGCTATTTCTGTGCTGGTGTCTGCTACACTGCCAATTAATCAGAAGAGAAATTAGCATGGTTGATAACAGATAACACTGGATTTAAAGAGAGGAGGTTGAAAACCCTTATAGTAATTTAACATTTAAAAGCATGAAATTAGTTTTGAAATTAAAATGAAATCAAAGAGCAAGAAGAAAGCTCTTGCTGTTCCCGCTGTATTTTCTGAGAGGACATAAAATTGCTCACTATATTTTGATTTTCCACAAAGTAGTTCAATTGCTTTTGAACTACTTTGTGGGGGAACAGAGAGTATAAGTTGAACCATGAAAACTCTTCCTTCACTGAACATAGCACAGTAAAAAAAAATCCAAAAGCAATATAGGGAAAATATTTCCAAGTTATATTTCATTGTTGACATTATGAGAATTCCACAAGAGATGGAAAATTAAAGCAATGCTATATGTGTGTATGTGTGACTTCCTAATAGTTAAGAGATTATAATAACTTCTTCATAAAGTATTAATTTGAGCTGGGCGTGGTGGCGCACGCCTTTAATCCTAGCACTTGGGAGGCAGAGGCAGGCGGATCTTTGTGAGTTCAAGGCCAGCCTTGTCTACAGAGTGAGTTCCAGGACAGCTGGGGCTACAGGGAGACCCTGTCTGGAAAAGACCAAAAAAAAAGTATTAATTTGAATCACAGATACATTTTTATCTTATATAAAATGTGTTATTTTTCTAATGTAGAAAATTCTGAGCAAAGAATCTAATAAAAGGTGCCATCTCTACAAAATCCTACAAAGCTTGAATGATGCTCTTCTTCTTTTGCTGGGTCACTGTCTTCACTGGCTACTCCAGTTCCTCTGCTCATTCTGCATCACAATGATCCCAGGGACTTAGCACTGACTGCCACTTCTGCCCAGAATGCCCCTTCCATGTCAAATGGCTCACTCCTTTGTCCACCGCAAGACTGTATTCAAATATCATTTTTTTTCTGGGTACATGCCAAGGAGTGATATAACTGGGTCATGTAGTAGGCTAATTATTAGTTTTTTAGGCGTTCTCGACACTGCTTTCCATAGAGGTTGCATGAGCTTGCAATCTCACCAGCAGTGAATGAGCTTTCCGCTTTCCCCACATCCACTCCAGCATTTGGTATCATTTGTTCTCTTGATCTTAGTTAGTCTGACTGGCTTAAGGTGGGACCTTAAGTTGGTTTTCATTAGGGAATCCCTAATTAGATAATATCTAATTCATTAGGTAATCCCTAATTACCAACAATGTTGAATGCTTTTCAAAATATTTCTTAGCCATCTTTATTTTTTCCTTTCTGAACTCTCTGTTCAGATCCTTAGCCCATATTTTAAGTTGGTCATTTGTTTTCTTAATTCTTTTTCAATTATTTATATATTCTGAATGGTAAGCCTCCATCAGATGTATCGCTGGTGAAGATTTTCTCCCACTCTATAGGTTTTCTCTTCATTTCCTTGGTTGTTTCCTTTGCTGTACTGAAGCTTTTTAGTTTACTGAAGTCCCACTTGCTTATTACTGACCTTAATTGCTAAGGAAGTGATGTCTGATTTGGAAATTCCTTTTCTACACCTATGTCTTGTAGGTTACTGACAAAGTTCTCTTCCAACAGTTTCAGAGTTTCATATTGAGGTCTTCTGTCCATTTGGTGTTGACTTTTGTGCAACGTGAAAGGAAGGTCAGTTTCATTCTTCTACAGGTGGAGATCCAGCTTTGTCAGCACCATACGTTGAAGATGCTGTCTTTCCTCCAGTGTGTGTTATTGGGATCTTTGTCAAATATAAGGTATTTGAAATTGCATGTACTCGCCGGGCATGGTGGCGCACACCTTTAATCCTAGCACTCGGGAGGCAGAGGCAGGCGGATCTTTGTGAGTTCAAGGCCAGCCTGGTCTACAGAGTGAGTTCCAGGACAGCTGGGGCTACAGGGAGACCCTGTCTCAAAAAGACAAAAAAAA
>VZQC01010352.1:2730876-2837263 GCA_009823505.1 Rhizomys pruinosus | reverse complement strand
AAAAAAAAAAAAAAAAAAAAAAAAAAAAAAAAAAAAAGAAATTGTGCATGTACTCATGATGGGTTTAGAATTATGTTCCATTGATCCATGTGACTATTTTGTGTCAGTACCAAGCTGTTTTTATAACTATAGCTCTGTAATATAGTTTGAGATCTGGTATAGTAATCCTTCCAGCATTCCTCTTTGTGCTCACGATTGCTTTGGCTATCTGGGGTCCTTTGTGCTTACATATGAATTTGAGGATGTTTTTCTAATTCTGTAAAAAAAGTCATGGGGATTTTGATTGGGAGTGCTTTGAGTCTATATAGTACTTTGGGTAGGATGATCATTTTTACTATATTGATTCTTCCAATCCATGAGCTTGGGAGGTACTTCCATCCTGTGGTGTCTCAATCTGTTTCCTTAAAGATTTAAATTTTTCATTGTAGAGATCTTTGATGTTTTTGGTCAGGTTTATTATGAGATATTGTTTGAGGCTATTGTGAATGTGAGGGATTCCATGTACTCTTTCTCCAATTGCTTATTATTGGGGTATAGAAAGGCTATTGATTTTTGTAGATTAACTTTGTAACATGCCACAGTACTGGTAAGTGTTAAAACATTTCTAGGAGTTTGGTGGTATAATTTTTGGGATCTCTTAGGTATAATATATCATCTGTAAAAAAGGCTAATTTGACATCTTTTCCAATTAGTACTCCATTAATTACCTTCTCCTTTTAAATTTTTATTGTTTTGTGTATTTCATACGCAAACAATTCAATCAGCCTTAATTGCCTTTTTATCTCCTTCTCCATTGGCACCTTTCCACAGCAGCCCCGCCCCTGAGAAGTTCATACATTCTGTCATTTGTGTTAGGGTCAACTGTCCCACGTTAATTTCACTGGGAATTCCTCAGTGCCAGTTCATCCTCTGAGCTCTAGTCAGCCTATCCAGAGTCCCTAGCTAAAGAAGGCCCTTCCTCACATAACCATAATCAGTTGTCCATATTTCTTCAGCTAAGATTGGGTCCTGCTACCCATTACTGCTGTTCCATGCCAGGTTTCTGTCTTGCATGGGTCTTGTGCATGCTGACACCAATGCTGTAGGTTCATATGAACAGGGTCCCCATAGCTTGTAGGATTCTATTTCCATGTGGTCTAGCAACTCCTCCCTGGCTCTTAGAATCTTTCTGCCCCCTCTTCTACAATGTTTTCTGAGCCCAGGGGGAGTGAAGCTGAATATAGGCAACCTGTCCATGGAACCACATTCTATAGACTCCTAATCTCCATGGTTTGACCATTCCTGACCTTTTGAGTTCCTGGGCCCCAGCTGCACGTAGGTGCTTCCTTAATGAGAGTTAAGAGGTTACCTAATGTCCTCTTGGTCCCTTGTTCTCTGTTCTTAGAGCCTTAGGTATAGAGGTTGCATTGTGGTTGTGCTGTTTAGCCTTGAGAAATTCACAGACAATGTCTGTGTGTGTCCAGTTGTAGGACTCTATAATATTCTTCATCTGGTGCAAAAGAAGTTTCATTGATTAGTGGTGTCTGGGATATTTGTCTATACATATAAGGATGCCTATTTCACAGTTAGGAACATGTTACTTTGGCCTAAGGATACAGTAGTGGCACTTTTATCTTGGGGGCAATCAATGGCTAATTAATAGGACATAAAGCCCACTCAAGTGGGAGGAAACTCATGTGTGGTACTGTAAACATAGCCAAATACCCACAGCTGGAGAGGTCATAGATCTTAGAGAAATTCCCAAGGTTGTCAATCTCTAGGCTAAGAAAGGTAACATCTTAATTTTCTTTCTCTTGTCTTATTGCTCTAGCAATAATTTAAAGATCTATATTAAAAAGGAGTAGAATTGGCTGGAGAAATCGTTCAGCAGTTAAGAGCACTGAGTGCTCTTGCAGAGGAGCTGGGTTCCATTCCTAGCAACAACATGATGGTTACAACCATCTTTAACTCCAGTTCCTGGTGTTCCCTCTTGTGACCTCTATGGGCATTGTATGACAAGGGTGCACACTAAGACATATACAGGCAATATATTCATACATAAAAATAAAATAATAAATCACATATTTTAAAAAGGAGTTGAGGTAGTGGGCATCCTTGTCTGGTTCCTGATTTTAATAGGAATGTTTTCAGACTCATTTCAGAGATACTTGAACTAATATGCTTGCTGCTGTTCCATTCACAATAGCTAAGAGATAGAAGCAACCTACATGTCCTTTGTCTGACAAGTGGAAATTGAAAATGTGGTACATTTACACAATGGAGTTCTACTCAGTGGTAAAGAACGATGAAATAATGAAATATGCAGATAAATGGATGGAACTAGAAACTGTTACAATAAGTAAAGTAATAGACTCAGAAAAAAAAGTGATGTCCTCCCTTGTTAGTGGATCATAGCATCAAATCCTTATGTGTCAGGATATGTCCTGATATATCTGCAGGAACCATGAAAATGGAAAGGAACCAGGGAGGTAAAGGGAAAGAAGGAACCCAGAGAGAAAAGAACAGTAGCAGACACGTGGTACTAATGGAAAATGGAGGTATTTAGGTGGGGCAGAGTTAGGGAAGGTTTTACAAGGAAGTACAGTGTGTAAAAAGAAAGGAGCTCAAGAGAGATGTGACCATTAAAATCAGGAACCAGACTAAGTGAAGGGGTGCAGGGGTACGGGGGGGGTGTCGGTGCTTATTCTTTTCTGTTATCGTGCATGGGTAGTGAACTTTCTTCGTCGTTGTATTCATTGCTCAATTTCGCTTTTGGTACTTTCTCACTTGCTGACTTTTTGGCTGTCGTCAATTTCTGCGTTGTTCCTACAAACAATTTACACCTACCGAAAGTATTTGCTTTCGCTATTCTTACACCTGTGCCTGTAAATTGGTTTTCTGTTACTCCTCTTTCCTCTTTCCTCTCCTCTCTCCCATCTCTCCCATCTCGCTCTCTCAGAGCGAGATAATTCCTAGCTAGTGTAAAATACCAGAGGGAATCTTATTAGTCCAACAACTTAATGACACATGCAATATCTCTACATGAGTCCACGTGCATAGCTGAGGACTATATAAAATGAACCATTCCCAGACAGGAGAAACCACCCTTTGAGTTGTTGGCCAGCATAGTCCAAGAGGCTCCCACTACTACACAGGTTATTGCCACAGCCCTTGATTACCTCACAGAGCTTGAAGGTAAGAAACAATTGCTGAAAACAAGACATACTACAGATACAGAATTTGGAGCAATGGAGCTGGAACTGACCTGGAAACCACCTACCCTGAGGGCTAGCTCCCAGAGCTTTGTACAACACTAAGCAAGCTGCTAAGGGAGAACAGTAATCTGTGGTCTAACGCCAGCTTCAAAGCATAACAATTGCATCAATACCCAACATAGCAAACAATGGCACATCATTCCAGAAAATAAATCCTTCCGAGGAGAAGTAAAAAGAATTTAAGATGAATTAAGAAACGCTTCAGGATAAAATCTAGGGTCAGTGCCTTCAGTTGGTAGGTGGTCCATTTCTCTTACTTCTTCACACTTAACTATGCTGTTGACCAAGTGTCTACTCAAAATAGTATAACACCACACAAAACTTGGTGAGAAGTTTATTCTTTGTACTGAGGCACATCTAGGGTTGTTTGGACTCTCTGTGCCTTCTAACACGTCCACCCTCTTCCCCAACATATACCTCAGACTTCTCACTGGTTTCTTCTGCATCTCAGTCCACTTGCTATTGTCAGTCCTGGCCCACTGTCAAAAGACTCTTCTCGTGAAAATGAGACTCCTAATTTCATAAATTGGGAAACAAAAAGTAAATGTGTATCCCAAAATCAAAGTATTAAATAAATGTAATCAATTTTGATTGATTTATTTCTATTTTATGTGTATGAGGGCATTGCCTGCATATGTGTGTAAGTGGACCATGTGTGTCAACGCTCACAGAGGCTGAAGAAAGGTGTTGGAAGTCTGGAATTGGAGTGGTTTTTTTCTTTGGAATGTTACTGGTTGACTAAAAATACTTAATACAAAAGAAATGTATTTAAGGTGAACTGTCGAATCAGCAGATTGAATTTTTCACAAGCTGTTTTGTAAGCGGTGATTTCAAGTCCATTTTATCCCCAAATTACTTTTTTCAACATATTATTTGTAAAATTAGTAGAGTTTAGATTTGAGAAAAATGCTATTGCTACATAATTTTCTATAGACTTATATTACTCTATCTTTTGCATGTTAATCAATACTTTGAGCTGCCAAAAAGCTGTGAGAAAGCAACCACTTAGTTGGAATGGAAGAAAAAAAAGGAGGAAAAAAAAAAGGAGAGAAAGATGGGGAAGAAAAAATTACAAGGATGGAGTGACTTAACATATCATTAAAAATTAGGTGTAGAAGCACCAGGCGTGGTGGCGCATGCCTTTAATCCTAGCACTCTGGAGGCAGAGGCAGGCAGATCTTTGTGAGTTCAAGGCCAGCCTGGTCTACAGAGTGAGTTCCAGGACAGCTGGGGCTACAGGGAGACCCTGTCTCGAAAGGACCAAAAAAAAAAAAAAAATTAGGTGTAGAAAGGAGTGGAAATTGTTAGTAGATAGATAAAATACTATGTATTTTTCCCCAAATTAGAAGCTATATTCACTAGCAGTTATAGGCAAATCGATAGATGCTATAGGCCCATGGGGAACTTACTGAAATGGTAAAATTTCCATAACCTCCCATGTCCTTATAGGTTTTGCAACACACATGTTGTACTCTTTCATACATGCAGACAAAACACTCATAAGCATAAAATAAACAAAATACTGAAATGTATTTTCCCTGCCTTGTCTTTTAGTTAACAAGAGTTAAGATCAAATACTTGGGGAAATATAAATTCAGAATAAGAAGGTGTTAAGGCAGGACTGGGCAGTGACTGAGAAGAATATGTCTTTGGGGACAGTAAAGGAAAGAAAGTGGGATAGAGTTATGAAACCCCAGACATTATGAAGGGTCGTTTGAGGACACTGCTGCAACTTCAGAGAGGATTTTGGAGCATCTACTACATGACGTGATTGCTGTAACTGCATGTCCATAGCCACTAGTACTGCTACAACACCTGTGAACACCAATGTCCAAGCAAAGAGAGACAGGCTGGCAGGATCATGCCCCAGCAGGTATAAACTAGCTCAGCACTCAGCCTCCCTCCAGACCACAAAAGGTCATCTCTCAACCTTCATCCATCATGGAAACAAAATAAACGATACCTATCCACAAGATACCACTGCTGGGGCTGGAGAGATGGCCTAGAGGTTAAGAGCGCGGACCGCTCTTGCAGAGGACCCGGGTTCGATCCCCAGCACCCACATGGCGGCCGAGACCGTCTGAAACTCCAATTCCAGGAGAATTCCAGTTCCAGGGGAATCTGACACCCTCTTCTGACCTCCGCAGCATTGCACGTCACGGGTGCACAAACTTGCATGCAGACAATACATTCATACGGAAATAAATAAAAAAATTAAAAAAAAAAGATACCACTGCTAAACTTGACTGATGAAAAAAGTATTGCCGATGTACAGCTCTTCTTCTCAAAAAGTTGTGTTAACTTTCACGTGAGCTAACTAGTCAGATCCCCGCAATGTCCGCCAATAAAGGATGGCCGTTCTTCCCACTGCTGGAGGCTACCTTAGAACCCATTTATCTTCAGGGACTTATCCTCTCAAATATCCCCCCCGCAATATGACCTGAGGGGAAACGGCTGCAGCTGTGGCTTAATACAATTTTTGTCAGGAAAATAAGTTGCCTCATTGAAAGGGTAAATGGAAGCAGAAAGGACTTCTGCAAACTGTCATATTTCACAAGGAAAAGGCCTTTTATTTTTTTTTATTTTTTTTATTTATTTATTTTTTTTATTAATTTTATTTATTTCTGTATGTGTATCAATGTACTGTCTGCATGCAAGTTTGTGCACCCGTGTCGTGCAATGCCGAGGAGGTCAGAAGAGGGCGTCGGATTCCCCTGGAACTGGAGTTCTCCTGGGATTGGAGTTACAGACGGTTCTCAGCCGCCATGTGGATGCTGGGGATCGAACCTGAGTCCTCTGCAAGAGCAGTCGGTTCTCTTAACCGCTAGGCCATCTCTCCAGCCCATGGAAAAGGCCTTTTAAAATTCCCATGGAGTTTGATTCTTCTCTTTTAGATCGAAAGAGCTTTAATTGCTCTCCTTGGGATGAGCAAGATATGCTTTGTGTCTTCAGTCCCAACCAAGACAAAAAAGTTTAATTCTCTGAAAGGCCTCTCTTTTTACATAAAATTGCTTTTCTTCTGAATATAAAGTAAGTCAGTAACCATTCTGATCATGGGCTGCCTTTAATGGAACATGATCTTCCGTAGTCAAAGCAAGGCCACTTTTCAGCTTGCCCTTCTGGCCCCTTGAGGAGGGAGGTCAGAATGTAGCTATCTTTTTTCTCTGGGCAAGGCTCCATTTCAACATCACTGGCTCCACTTCAATACCATTCACTCCACAGAAAGTTTCAGGATAGACACAAACCTTAAATTACTTCTGCTGGAAGATCTTGGGGAGAAAAAAAAAAAACATGAGAAAAAGAACATGGGAAGCAATTCATCTTAAGAAAATGGTATGATACAGCTCAGCTGGTTTAATTCATTGTATAAGGGATTGTTATGAAGCCCCCAGGTTGTGATTAAGACTGTGGGCAGCACATGATAGCAATGCAAATGACCTGGAGAATAACGAAGCTCTAGAAATAGGAACCATTAAAATAGTCCACCTACTTAAGCAATAAGATTAATATACCAAAGCAGAGATGTTTTGGATCCTTTCTCCCTCATTTGTTAAACAACATACTCATTTATTAAATTACAACTGCAGATAAATCTGAAATTTGATTTATTTCTTGATCTCTTTACCATGCAAGGATCTACTGTGAAAAGATTAAAAAAAATTTATACTTGCTCACTAAACACTTAGGAAGATACTAAATGTGTAAAATATGAGGACGTTCCCCGAAGCCTGAAGACTCTGTTTCCTGTGGTCATGTACCACCTAATTGTTCTGCTCCCTCTTCCGCAATGTTGCCTGAGTCTTGGGTGGTGGAGGTTTAATGTAGGAGTCCTGTCCAGTGACACACACTCTGCAGTCTCAGGGAGAGCTGGTCTTCTTTAAGGGGTTATTACTAGATAGGCTGAATATGCTCTAGTGGATGAACTCATACCAAGAGTCACATGGGTACACAAACTTGACTCAATAGGCCTTAACATATTTTACAAAATGCATGAGGTCAGGTAGGCAGTCCATGGGGGCATGCATATAGAGAATGGGGCCTAAATACGATTAAGATGTACTGCAGAAAAATTCAATAAAACTATATAGAAAAAGTGTAAAATATGCCAAACTTGACAAACTTTCAATATGCACAAAGGAGCTGAGGAGGCAGAGGAGAGAAAACTTAAGCTGTCTCTCAAGAGGGGAGGAACTTGTTAGCCAGAGCTGTGACAGCAGGGGGCACTTCTGAAAGTGCCTTGGACGGAAAGGCAAGGTAGAGAGTTTGGGGGGCACAGGAAACTGGGCCAAAAAGGGGGAGAGGTCACAGGATGAAATGTAAAACTTTCTTTGTTTCTTCAGGGACTAGCTCCCTGAAATGGTATCTAATCCCAATCAGGCATCTCTAGACACATGCACACATGAGCAGCACTAAATGGATCCAATGCACTGTATACACCTGTGTATGTATACTTAAATCTATGTATATTATGTGTCCCAAGAATAATCAAAGAATTGGACAAGAAATTGTAAAGGTGTAGTGATGGGGAGGAGAGGTGGAAATGATGCAAATAAAATACTCATGTATGAAAGGCTAAAAAATATATTTTAAAAAGACAAAAACCCCACCAGTCATTGTTCTAGACTCTGAGGGTCTGTCAATGAGAGCTGACAAGAAAGAAACTTGAAATAAAGCTTTCACTCAGAAAGATGACATCACATTTCAACTGACTGAGGTTGAAGTAAGTGATGGTCACAATAAACATCACAGAACACAGCTCTTAAGGGCTGGAAATACAGTTCAGTGGAAGAGCAATTGCCTGACATGTTCAAGACACTGGTTCCATTTCCAGTACTGGAAAAAAAAAACATAGGATTTTATGTAATTTTTTAATTGAATTTTGTGTATCTCACACAGAGCGATCCATCGTCTTTACACCCTCTTCCCTGGTGGCGCCCTCCCATAACCCCCCACTAGAATCCACATATTCTGTCATTTGTGTTAACACCTACTGAGTCAACTCAGTTTACCCAGATGCCCCTCAGTGAAAGTTCACACTGCAGTCTAGCCAGCCTATCTAGAGTTCCTTCCTTTAAGAATATTAACTCTTCTTCCTCGTAGTAATTAGCTGCCAACACTTCTTCAGCTAAGATTGGGGCCTGCTGCCCATTTCCACAGTTCTGTCCTGGGTTTTTGTCTGCTTGACTTTACAAGGGTCTTGTGCACACTGACATCATTATAAAAGACACAAAAGCACATTTTCTTAAATTTTGATTTTAAGTAATCAATCTAGCCCAAGAACAGGGGAAAATGATTGTCAGTTACTTTAGGCTTTTCATTTTATATGCATATTTACAAGGCCACAGGTTTTTTTTTTTTTTTTTTTTTTTTTTTTTTTTTTTTAGAGATTAGAGGTCTCCCTGTAGCCCCAGCTGTCCAATAGAACTCACGGAGGCAACAATTAGGCCCCAAAAAGCTTTAACCATAAGAACCAGGCAAGGTGGCTTGAGCGCCGGAATGCGTGAGGGACCAAAAGATATAGAACTCACAGAGATCCGCCTGTCTTTGCCTCCCAAGTGTTAGGATTAAAGGCATGCACCACCATGCCCAGCTAACAGGTATTTTTTTAATTAACAAGTTTGATTCCATCCTATTTAATAATTATATGCGTGTATGTTTAGAAGCATCACATACACTCAATGTGTTGTGTAATGGGAAAGGATCGCTCAATCTCTCTGTCTCGCTGTCTCTGTCTCTCTCTATCTACCCCTCCCCTCTCTATGACTGTCTTGCTCCAATTGTGCCTCCTAGCTAGAAATTCATCGGTGGGCATA
The DNA here is from genome assembly GCA_009823505.1 of Rhizomys pruinosus. Taxonomy (NCBI): domain Eukaryota; kingdom Metazoa; phylum Chordata; class Mammalia; order Rodentia; family Spalacidae; genus Rhizomys; species Rhizomys pruinosus. The sequence goes on along the minus strand of VZQC01010352.1, from coordinate 2,828,196 downwards.
AGCCAAAAGGAAATCCACATTAAGATTATACTTTGTGAAAAATCCACTAATACAATCAATATTCAAAATCAGACCTTAAACTTAAGACTATCTACCTATAAAACCAAAACAAAATATTGTATCTGTTTTCTTATCATGTTCAGTTGAACTGTCATACAAACAGTCCTATGTAATATTAAAAATTGAACACACTTTACTGTATTTTGAAAGAAAAAAAATAATCTACCCATCTTTCCAAGCCTCACATTTTCTTAAGATTTTAATAGAGAAGCTTAAACACTGAATCTTTACAAGGATCCAAATACAATGAAGAAAGCAAAGATAAGATTTGATACTGCAGGTTTAGTTATCCGCATCATTTTAAAACCTGACTATAAGTAACTGGTTATAATCCCCAGCAACCAAGAAAGAAAAGATGGCAGATGAGTGCAGAATGCAACTGGCAGGACTGGCCAAACAGCCCTGTCTGTCTTAGGTGCAAATTCCTTTAAATGAAGATTGATTTTGGCTTTCAGTACAAAATGTTTGTCATTATTTTGCTAATATCTCATGCTGGTAGGCTATGCTCTCTGTTTATTTTTATTAGCCTGTGTCTGTCTATACCTAACTGAAAACAGAAAGCTTTTCATTTTAATTTACTTATCTGTTTGATTTGTTTGTTCTGAAATGTGGTTCCATATAGACCAGGAGACCGTCAAACTCCCTAAAGAGTGAAGGATGACCTTAAACTCTTGACACTCCTTTCTCTACCCCACAAGTCCGACTACAGACATGTGCTAGCATCTGCCATTTATTCAGTGCTAAGGATGGAACCCAGGGCTTCCTGAATGGTAGGCAAGCACCTTAAGAATACAGCTACATCCTGGATCATGTATTTTATAAATGTAATTTTATATAACAAAAGGAATAGGTAGCTTTGCATTAGGACATATCCATATAATAGAGTGTCTGTATTTTGCTAGTACTCAGGATTTTCTTATCTACTGTTACCAATTTTGAGCTGCATGAGTAACACGAATGTATAACTTTATAATTTTTTTATGTGCTGGGGATTAGATCTAGGGCCTTGAGCATACTGGGCGAGTCTAAAAATAACTTCACATACTACAATTTTTAAACATCTATTTGACCTCCTCCTATTTCCAGTTAAGTAAATCAAGATTTATTCTTTGTGGAATTAGAGCAAGCATTCAGTGTATGTGGAAATGGTTCTCTCTGATGTGGAGTTCAGCCACTGCCACACAAGAGCTTCTTTCTCCTTTCAAAGCTGGGGATGGTACTCAAGGCCTCACACACGTGAGACAAGGCCTCTATCGCTGAGCTGTGTCTGCAAGTCAAGCGTCAGTATTCTATGATTCCATTACATTTATTACGACTCAGCTGTGAACTGATGACAGTGTTTATGAACAGTTCTGAACTTTTACATGGGTAAAAATTCAAATCTTAGAATTTAAGAAAATGAATTTGACATAAAATGTTAATCAAAGCTTCACAGATCTTAAATTAATTCTTGAGAAGGTTGTATAACTGTAGAAATCCTAAGATATTACATTAGTGTTTAAAATATACACCAATTTAACTTGAATAACAAAAATTTCATATAGTACTAGAATTTAAAAAGGGATAGAAAATTGATATTAAGTATTTGCCCTGGGCTACTTTCTTTCTATAAACTCTCATATTTAATATCTGTAACTATTCTATGAAGGCCATGCTAATTTTCCCATTTTAATTTTAATTAATTTATATTTTATGTGTATGTTTTTCCTGCATGCATGTTAAGTGTACCATATGTGTGCAATGCCCATGGCAGCCAGAGAAGGTGTTGGAACCAGAGTTACAGCCACCATGTAGGTGCTAGAAATGAAACCTGGGTACTCTGTAGAACAGTCAGTGCTCTCAACCTCTGAGCCATCTCCCCAACCCTGACTTTGCCCATTTTAAATAGAAGAGCATGCAAAAGAAGTCTGAAACAAACCAAAAACGGGCTATCTGGAAGGTGGTAAAATGGCAGTTCACAATGTTCAGGTCCTTTCCCACTATAATACCTCTCCATGAAGTGTCAAATTGAAAGTTTACAAAAGGAAACAAATGACAAAATCAGAACCTGGGAAGTCTGCCCTATACATTTATATGCCTTAAATTTGGGCTTAGTGAGAAGTACACTACCTATGTCACTTGAATCTAGTTCTTCAGATGTCCCTGAGCAATAAAGCCAAAGCCATCCAAGAGATAAAATTGTTATGTTCTAATGATTATCATTTTAAAATCCAAGCAAGGCACCAGTAATTTCCTATGAATCACTTTGTCTCTCCCTGATGAGAAAATGACCTCGGCACGTCATTAGCATTCTATCTCTGTCTACATGTGCCGGGGGAAGTGATGAGTTTTTGTGAAGTCAGGCTGAGCTGGCTGCGAGCTCCTCCTTCAGTATATAACTAGCTGTGGAGCTTCAGCTCAGTGATGAGCCCTTTTAAGCCACAGTATTATCATTTACAGGTTCTGTCCACAGAGCCCATTGCCTGACAGAAGAATGATTCATTCTACACAGATATGGAATGTTACTGCAGTACAGGTCCTAAAATGTGAATACAAATTCTCCAAACCTTTAACTTCAGCTCAGGCTTTGAGCAAACTGTACTTGGTGTCTTATATATAGCAGTAATTAAACCTAATTTTAGACTCAGGCATATTATATTCAGTTCCGTCACTAATTAACATATCAAATATTGCCTTCTCTTTAAAATTAGAGGGGTACTGGTAAAATTGCCTGTGTCTATAACATCTACTTTTAGAGGTCATTCTTTGATTAAAAACATTAAGAACTACAGTGTAGTAATTCTTCAAATTGTAATGAGTGAGAAATGCCTAAAAAATGCATTTTCTATAATTTGTTCTATAGACACTGGTGTCATGACCTCTTTCAAGCAGAATAAGGACTCCCCAAAATAATAGAGTCATGTAAAATAATTCCTTGTGTTGAAACTTGATGCTCACAGCTCACAATCTCTGTGATGACCTCCAGTAAAGAATTTTGATGGGGCTGGAGAGATGGCTCAGCGGTTAAGAGCACTGACTGCTCTTGCAGAGGACCAGGGTTGGATCCCCAGCACCCACATGGTGGCCAAGAACCATCTTTTAAGCCAGGTGTGGTGGCCCATGTCTTTAATCCTAGCACTCAGGAGGCAGAGGCAAGAAGAGCTCTGCGAGTTCAAGGCCAGCCTGGTCTATAGGGCTAGTTCCAGGCCAGCTGAGGCTACAGGGAGACCATATCTCAAAAAGACCAAAAAAAAAAAAAAACCCAAAAAACAAACAAAAAAAAAAAAAACGGAATTTTGTTTAGGAGCTCAGTGATTAAGAGCACTGGTTGATCTTATAGAAGACCTCAGTTTGGTTTCTAGGACCAACCTGGCAACTAGCAATCATCTATTATTTCAGTTCCAGGGAATCTGACACCCTCTTCCAGCCTCATTGGCATTACACACACTGGTACACTTGCAAACACTCAGTTAAAACACTCATGCACATAAAATTTAAAAAAAATTAAAAAAATGAATTCTGTTTGTTTGCAGGTTAAAATTGTTTGATGTTAGAGCTCTTTTCAACAGGTCTACACAATACTTAATAATACTAGTTCTAAGGAAACAGCATGGTATTCAATTGTCCTCTCATTAACCTCCAGTGGATGACCAAAAACCCACCTTTTTAATCTCTAGTAAAAACAATGGTACTACTGATTTCTTTAATTTTCAGAAAAGAATCCTGTCACAGGGCCATGGAGGTACATGCTAAGGTTTCAGCTAATCCAGTGCTGAGGGCTCCAAGAGGAGAACAGCATATGCCAGGGAGTCTTACACTTCCTACCTACACCCACTATTTTAGTTCCAAAAAATCTTCATAACTTTTTTTTTTTGGCCATGGATTCCTGCCACAGAAATAATATATTTCTAGACTATGATATGGTTGGAGAAACTCATTTTAACAGTGGTTACAAAAAAAAAAACCTATATTGGATTCGAGAGGCCCCTTCTCAACACAAAATAGCAGCATGTACCCTGCAATTGATAATTGGAATTATCAAGCCCTTTCACTGTAAAACACAACATCTACCTCCTGGCTACCAAATTAAGAAAATCTCATTAAATTCAAAGCAACCAAATGAAAATCAAATGACCATGGAAAATAGTGTGTCTCATTTACATGTTTCTAAAATCTACTGCAAGATAAAATATGCTGTACTCTAATTATATTGGTTCCAGTGGACTTTAAACTGAAAAATTGCATGCATTTAGAAAATTTTAGAAGTTATAAAATGCATCATTAATTCCAAAGCATGAAGGAAGGCAACCTTAAAAAACTGCCATGATAAGATCAAGTATTTCTCAACACCAAAGAAGCCAGTATTCCATCCGTCTAAAATCATTTCACCTAATTCTGGGACTACTGGAATATTGGAAAATAAATAAACAAACAAACAAACAAACAAGGGGCTAGAGAGACAGCTCAATGATGAAGAGCACTGGATGTTCTAGTAGAAGACCCCATTGCTATCCTAGCACTGATGTGGTGGCCTTGACTCTAGTTCCAGGGGATCATCTCCCTCTTCTGTCCTCGACAGGTATTGGAGCACAGAGGTGCACTTACATACTTGCAAGTGTGACACTCATACAGATAAAATGAAAATACAAAAATTTTATAAATGAGCTTAAAAATCAAAAAAGAGAACTACTACTCAAATAAAACTCAAAATCCTTAAATTTTATATTACTATATGAGCTATGAGAGACTTTTTCCTCACATGCTTCTAGTGACAACTTTTCTTAAGAAAATTCCTCCCAAAAGCCCCTTGTGTCGGTCAGAGGGTTGGTACTCCAGACAAATCTCTATGTGGGTTCATCTGACTACATGAAACAGAAAGCATATATACAATGTTGGAATTTGTAACAAATGAAAAGGTAATTTAAAATTTTTTTTATATATTTTGTACAAGATTATCAAATCTAGACCTGTGTCCCCCACCCTATGCCCCCTACCCCACCAGAGCTCATGTATTCTGCCAAACAAGCTTTTCATCTCTTTCTCAGTCTTTCTCAAAGTTCTCCATGTGGAAGTTGGCTGTTTTGAGCAGAAGTTCACTGTTTCAGTCAGTTCTTTGATGCAGTCCTTTCTGTTGTTGTTGTTGTTGTTGTTGTTGTTGTTTCCAGTATGCATCACTCCCAACTGCTTGGACAAAAGCTTAAGGGGCCATGCACAAGAAATACTTACAACTAGGTAATTGGCACTAGGATCCACAGATGAGGGATACCTTTCGTCGTTTGTTTTTCTGGGACTGTGTTACTTCACTCAGCATGATGTCTTCTAGCTCCAGCCATTTTCCTGCAAAGCTCATGATGTCGTCTTTACGGCTGTATAGACTCCATTATGTAGACGTACCACATTTTCTTTATCCACTCATCAGTCGTGGGGCATTTGGGTTGGTTCCAGCTCATTGCTACTGTGAAGAGAGCTGAAATAAACATGGCTGTGCATATATCTCTGCGGTGGGGTTAGTCTTGAGGGTATATGCCTAGGAGTGGTATGGGTCAATTGGGTGGCAAGTTCATTCCAAGTCTTCCAAGGGTTCTCCACACTGCTTTCCATAGTGGCTGTACAAGTTTACATTCCCACCAGCAGTGGATGAGTGTTCCCCTTTCCCCACAACCTCTCTAGCACTTGGTATCATTTGTTTTCTTGATCCTAGCCAGTCTTACTGGAGTGAGATGATATCTTAAAGTGGTTTTGATTTGCATTTCCTTAATGATTAATGATGTTGAACACTTCTTAAGATGTTTCTCAGCCATCTCTAATTCCTCACTTGTGAAGTCTCTGTTCAGCTCTTTGCTCCATCTATTGAGTGGGTCATTTGTTTTCTTCTTTGTTTTTTGAGTAGTTTATATATTCTGGAAATCAATGCTTTGTTAGATGGTTCTGAGGTGAAGGTCTCCTCCCACTCTGTGGGACTTCTCTTCACTTCCTTGTTTCTTTTGATGTACAGAAGCTTTTGAGTTTAATGAGGTCCCATTTGTCAAATGTCGACCTTAATTCTTACACAGCTGCTGTCTGATTTAGGAAGTCTTTTCTTACGCCTATGTCTTGTAGTCTGCTGCCAACTTTTTCTTCTATCACCTTCAGAGTTTGGGGTTTTACGTTGAGGTCTTTAATCCATCTGGAGTTGACTTTTGTACAGAGTGAGAGGTAGGGGTTTAATTTCATTCTTCTACAAGTGGCGATCCATTTTTGCCAACACCACTTGAAGATGCTGTCTTTTCTCCATTGTGTCTTCTTGGCCCCCTTGTTAAATATGAGATGGCTGAAATTGTGTGTGCTCAAGTTTGGATCTTCAGTTTTGTTCCATTGGTCAACAGGTCTGTTTTTGTGCCAGTACCACGCTGTTTTTATGACTATAGCCCTGTAGTATATATAGTTTGAAGTCTAGTATAGAGATATCCCCTTTGTTGCTCTTTTCACTCAGGGTTTTTTTGGCTATTCAGGGTCTTTTGTTTTTCCAAATGAATTTAAGGACTTTTTTTCTCAAGCCTGTGAAGAAACTCTTGGGGACTTTAATTGGGATTGCATTAAATCTATGTAAGAGTTTTGGTAGAATGGACATTTTTACAATGTTAATTTTCCCAATCCATGAGCATGGGAGATTTTTCCATCTTCTGATGTCTTCTTCAATTTTTTTAAGGGTTTAAAATTTTTGTTGTAGGGATCTTTGGTGTCTTTGGTTAGGTTTGTTCCTAGGTATTTTATTGTTTTTGAGGCTACTGTGAGTGGGAAGCTCTCCTTGAATTCCTTCTCTGGTTGCTTGCTGTTGGTGTAAAGAAAGGCCATTGGTTTTTTTTAGGTTAATTTTGTATCCTGCGACTTTGCTGAAGCTGTTAATCATTTCTAGGAGTTTTCTGGTGGAGTTTTTAGCATCCCTTAAGTAAACAATCATATCATCAGCAAATAGGGATAGCTTGACTTCCTCTTTTCCAGTTAGTACTCCTTTAATTTCCTTTTCTTGCCTTATTGCTCTAGAAAGTGCTTCAAGCACTATATTGAAGAGGAGTGGTGACAGGGGGATGAAAAGGTAATTTTAAGTTGAACCCAATCTAGCTGATAAGTGAAATCATAATACATAATAAAACATATAGGTTGATGGGTTAATTTAGTTTTATAAGTAGCTGCTAAGAAAATAATAGTTTCATTTTTCATGAATGACACTACAGGATTTAAACCATCTGCATGTGCAAACCTGAGCCATGCAAGTTTGGATAGGAGAGCAACCTAATTAGTGAGTGTGCCTGGGCAAATTGCTACCCAGTTGGGTAGCAACTTCCAGAATGCAGACAGCATCTTCAGAGATGCTGTCCCTGATGTCACACTCCTAGGCTTCCTCTCCACAATAAATTGAGTCAATAAATCTCATATCTTAACAAAATTAAGAGCAACATAAAGAATGTCGCATCAGTGGGCTAGGTTATAGATGGGGGGAGCCAGGCTCAAACATGGTGAGGTTCTAATGGGAATGCAGTAAAGCTCCTGGCCAACCAGCAGCAACATCTTAGAAGATAGTCCACAAGCAGACATCAGATAATTGCAGGCTTGCCTGGAAAATGATTTCATCTGTGCAGACCTCTGAGTTGGAATTATATAGACAGGCAGCTTCTAACATCTCTGATCCACAGAAACTCTGGAAGATGGCATCTTAGTCTATTTGGACTCCTCTAAGAAAAGCATTATAAACTGTGTAGTTTGTAAAACAGAAATATATTTCTCCCTGTCTAGAGATTAAAGAAATCTGAGATTTAGTCTTAGCAGATTTGATACCTGATGGAAGTCCTCTTGCAGATTTACAGAAAGACATCCTTCTCAGTAAATTCTCACATGAGGAGAGGTCAGAAGTTTCCCTCTGGCTTCTCTCAAAGGGTATTAATCCCATTCATTAAAGCACGACCCCTCATGGTCTAATCACCTTAAGAGGGTCCACCGTTTAACTGTCATTGTGAAGCTTTCAAAAGATGTATTTGGAGGTAACACAAACAGCAAATCATAGCATATGCTAAATAGGTATTAAATAGTATTTTTAAGATACTAAATTGTAGCATAATTCATTGCACAGCAATAAATAGCTAATACATCCAACATCTCCAATTTATGTTTTGTAGATCTTGACTTCTCATAATATCATTTTTTAAAGTAAGTAAGGTATATGCTCTAATGTCAGGTATAAATTAGTATAGACATACAAAGAACTTGTATTTTTCTGGAATGTCAAGACTCATTGTAACTTGTGTTATGTTATATAAAATATTATAACTTTGCACAATATAAGTTCCACAAGGGTAGAGATACTTGTAATTTTTCTCTGCCTGGATCATATTACGTACATAAAAATACTAGCTGGATAAATATGTCCATAGATAAGAGGGGATTTCTGTAATACTCATTGCAACAAGTATCTTTAACTTTAGAATGATCTGATGATCTGTTATAGGAAGCGATCTTGGAAAGGAAAAAGAGTATTTGCTCTGCTGTGTTTGTTTTGCAGCTATCCCTTCACTATGCCAATTCTTCTTTGCTTACTCCTATTTCCTACTCCTAGTAATTTATTAATTTATTCATGATGGGGTTCAGTAATGTTATAATTATAAACTACTGCACAGGAAATAAGAGAGAGTAAATCGAGAAATATGTGCTCAATCTAATTTTAGGTAAAAAAAATGCTAAAATTACATGAAATCCATTCTTTAAAATTCTTAAACTCCAAGACTCCCAAGTAATGGTAGTTCCTATCCTCCTTGTAAGTACAAACTGGTGGGGTTTTTTCCCCCCAGTGGGGCTTTACATTCTGCCTCAGGTTCTGAGAATAAGTGACACTAAGTGCTCTAGCCAAAATACGTATACCTTATCCTCTAAGGCTCAGGAAATATCACTGAAGAAGATGCAAAGAAAAAGTAAGAAATATGGTAAGAAGAGAGGGAAAGGACTGTGAAAAGCTATCTTCTGGACAAAATAGTTTTTAAAATCATGGACTGACAGCAACTGCTATACTAGTCTGCACCTATCAACAGTCAGTCACGGATGGAGGAGGGATCATGGACCTCTTCTTCACCCTACTGAACTAGAGATTCTTGGAGATTGGAAGTCATTGGCATTGGTTGTTTTCTGACAGTTCAGCCCATCAGGCTTCAAGTAGATAGTCACAAGCCCATGGTCACATAGACAACTCTGGTTAAACTCATGGTTACAAAACTAAACAAAATGCATGAGCATGGGAAAGGGACTTGTTGAGAGAAGAGATGATAGGAATGGGAAGGAGAGTAGGGAGGACTGGAAAAAGAGGAATCAGAATGCATTGTAAACATGCATGAATTTGTCAAGGAATATGCTGAATTAATTTTTAAATGGGCTTTTAAAACAGACAGAAATTCGGAATACTAATGTGAACATGAAAGTTGACAACAGCAGACAGAGGAAGTAGGGAGGAGGAAAGAGGTGGAAAGTCCAATGTAAGATAACTGATTTGGCAGAACAGAAGAGCTAAACATTCAACATCTACAAGGGGTAGGGAGGAATAATACCCAATTTACTTGAAAATATCACAAAAATAGTAAGAATGGGGCATGCATATGTTCATAAAAGCAGTGGCATGGGTGGGGCTAAGAATTCTGGAGAATAATATATATGCATATATCATACATATATAGTAGGAACTCCAGAAATGTAGAACAGAGCCATCAAAAGCACAAAATCTTCCAGGAAATACATTGGACCTAGGGATGATTTTCTTAGAAGTGCCCACTACTTTATACAATGAGCAAGCATGATGCAACCCTAACTTAGGGTATGGAAAACGTTAAGAAAACTGATGATGAAGATAAAGTCCTAAAAGCTTAAAAACTATTTAAAAACTATTAAGCTATAAGATAACAGAATAACTTAATACTTTTCAATAACAGAAGGCTAGAAGAAAATGGAGAAATGTCTTTCACAATTTGGATATGGGAGAATTATTTCTAAACTTTATTCCTTCAGTCAAGCTATTCAACATATATGAGACAGGAATACAGATCTTGTCAGGGCATATATCATCTCAAAATAGACTACCAATTATGTAATTTTTCTCTGTGTGTTGTAAAAGGACATGCTTGACAAAGATTAGAAAAGGGTATTAGTTATGTTTCTATTGCTATGATAAGACAACTGACCAAGGCGCCTGATAGAAGGAAGAGTTTACTCGGCTTATGATATCAGAGGTTTAGAGTCCAAAATGGAGGGCAGGCATGGTGGCAGAGGGGGCTATAGCAGAAAGCCAAGTGATCACATCTTCAAGCAGACAAGGGAAGCAGAGAGAATTCTAGCAAGACTTAAGAATTCTCAAACCTGCCCTGGTGACCTGCTTCCTGCACAGATGCCACACTGCTTAAAGCCACCCAAAGCAGTGTCACCAACTGGTGACAGAATATTCAAATACTCAGAGCCTCTGGGGGACATTTTCATTCAAGCTACCACAGAAGTAAACCAAGAGATGCATATACTTAACATCCAAAGAGATGGAAATGGGGATTCAAGTCAAAAAGAAGCAAAGAAGACCTTCATAAAGGTGAGGGGAAGAAGCTGTAAGTGACCATGGCTCAGCACAGCTAGGGGTAACTTATCAGATCAGAATCAGAGGGTAGAATCCTCTAGGACAGAGCTATACGAGGAATATCTCCATGAAAACAAAAACTGATAGAATAAGTTACTGGCATCATATTATGACAGAGACGTTGTATTACCAATAAAGGGCTTAGGAATGAGTTTTTAAAGGGCAGAAGGAGGAGAGTGAATTATTAACTCTAAGGGAAAAAGCAAGTGGAAAGAAATGTAATCATATAATCCCCTGTGTAGACCATCAACATTGCTACAATATGAGCACTAAATACGAATTTAACTGAATATTGACATAATTGACTAAAATGGAAGAGAGTCCATTTTAAATGATTCCCATTTCCCATGGAGGAAAATGATATGCAATATATAGAATAACAACCTGGAGAAATAAGTTATGCTGAAGCAGGGAGGGAGGCCCTCAGGACAAAAACAGTACCGTGGGGAAAAGAGAGACCCTGTACTCTTATGTTTTGTTGTAAACCCGTAAAATTAATAACATGTGCACATGGCATGTGTATTAATTTCATTAAAAATCTGCAGATTTAAAAATCAAACTTAACTAACTTTCTCAAGGAATATTACAACTCTGTATTTAGCAAAATACTGGAATACTTTTTCCATATGTAAATATAATGGGAGAAAAACTAATTGTTTCTTCAAAATGAGAAGATAATAATCTCAATAAAACATTTTTCTATAATTTCTGATATCTTTTTATGTTTTAATGTTAACAATGTATATATCATTCCATAAATAAATAAAACTACCATAGGTTCATTAAAATAGCTTAATTGAATCACATATTCTAGAATGTGGTCCTGCTACCTTATATTTTCTATGTAAATACTTTATGATATATATGTATATGTATTGGATACATGTATCTTATATGTAGATATGTATGTGTATATATAAATATATACAAAATGGGCTTACACATACATATATATTACTATTTAAGGTTCAGATATAGGCTCATGAATAATTATATTACTATGATTGCTGAAGATTTTATTTTACTGTTCTGAAAAATGTTTGGCTCAGTATAAGAATTTGAACCTTGGGGCTGGAGAGATAGCGTAGCAGTTAAGAGTGCCGAATGCTCTTGCAGAGGACCCAGGTTCGATCCCCAGAACCCACATGGCGGCTGAGAACTGTCTGTAACTCCAATTCCAGGAGAACTTCATTTCCAGGGGAATCCGACACCCTCTTCTGACCTCCGCAGCATTGCACGACACGGGTGCACAAACCTGCATGCAGACAGTACATTCATACACATAGAAAATAAATAAATAAAATTAAAAAAAAAGAATTTGAACCTCATTTACCAATGGGAAATTTAGATAGTTCATGCTTATTTATTTTTTAATTTTTTGCCTTTTTGAGACAGGATCTTCCTATAGCCCTATCTGACCTGGAACTCACTTATGTGGACCAGGCTGGCCTTTAAATCCCAGAGACCTGCCTGCCTCTGCCTCTCAAGTGTTGGGATTAAAGGTGTGTGCCACCACACGAGCTGAAAGTTCATCTTTGTGGGTTTTTTGGTCAAAGTTCATCTATTTAATATAGTCTGGGTGGGAACTATAACCAAATATTGCAATAAATATGCAGATTTTTTTCAATAAATACATACTTCTTCAAAAGTACACTTGCTCTAAGTTTTAAAACTTTTGATTCCATAAGTTACACATCACTCATTTCCCAGTTAAGTATATGTTGACTTTCTTGCCTACAGAACCAGTAAGTTTCAAGAAGGGATACATTATAAGAAAGTTATGGATTAGATGAGTATATTTACCTTTATCTAAGCAAAAAAATAAGTTTAATTCACAAAAGGATAGAGAAGAGATTTTACTAGAAGTATAAATTCCATCTGTTAATAAGTGACTTAAATAATTCTTTCTTGTAAGAGACCATAAGTGCATATACTCCCTTCCTAAAAGCAATTCTGAAGTTTTTCACGATAGAACAGTTTGCATCATATCCTATATCAAACTAAGAAATATTTATGTCTTATTCTGCCAACAATTTATAGGAGAATAAGTCATTAAATCTTGAATATTTAATTTTCCTCTGTCAAAGTTCATTTTAACTGAATTGAGATCTTTAGTACTACTGAAGAGTTTAGGTAAGAGAAGATGCTAAATACCTTCCAACTACAGAGTAAAAAAGAAGCTTTTAGTCCTCAATCAATAAAGAAACATGCAAAATTTTCTTGTGCAGATTTTCATGTACAGTTTCTTTCTTAGAATTTTCATCCAACTAGAAAGCAGTGAGCAGGGATGAATCTGCTAAATGCAGACAAGGCAGGAAATTCTTGGGTCCTTCCTTTCTTAGGCTTGGCAAGACAATACTGACTTATTAACATGAGTTGGAATCCTAGTTATTGTACATGCCAGCTTGGCTGATCTAGCAAGTCCAGATAGCTGATAAGATGCTGATGTGGTGTGTCTGTGAGAGGGCTGGGGCAGGGGTTGATTAGTACTTGAATTAGTGGGCTGAATAAGGAAGATTGCCCTTACAGAGGCTGCTGAGCATCATCTAATCTCTTTGTGGATATTTGCATAAATTCTATGGGTTCTATTTCTCTGGGAAACCCTAACACTACACTATCATTCATTTAAAAAATGGCTATATGTCAATTACTGCCTTTATTCTCTAATATATTTTCTAAGAATTTATATTTATATCCTTTGACTCAGAATCTTGACCACTGTCTACCAACATTGGGATATTTATTATACTCATAACACTACTTTAACAATTCTTTTAAAATATCCATGGAAATCAACAAGAAGCCAGGACCCCTGATGGGGCTGCAGCTTACAAACATGCATGCATGTGGTTCCTGACCTTATGACTCTTGTACTCTGTTGGAAACACATACAGATTAGAACAAATAAAAATAAGACCAAAATGTCTTGGATTAGTGAAACTTGAGACCTGAGAATTCTAGTCACAAATATGATGGTATCTGAAGCCAAAACAATAGCACATGAGCAAGCTCGGAGAGAAAAGAGTGAGTCTGCAAACCTTCACAAGTCTACAGCGGCTGTGGTGCAGAAGAAAGGAAATAGACTGGCAGACGAGGTAGAGTCCTTTCTAGGGACACACACTCTGCAGTCTCTTATTCTCTAAAATTTAGCCAGTTGTGGCCTTTGGATGTATGAGGAAACTTCCTTGGTGTGAGTTGAAAGATGTATTAGTACGTTCCTTGAGCCTTAGGTATAGAGGTTCTGCTGTAGATGTTTAAACTTATGGCTGGGAATCTCTCAGACATACATTTTCTGTGTATTAAGTTCTGGAGCTCTGTAACTGCCTCAATGTATTGCAAAAAGAAGCTTCTGATTACTGCTGGGTAAGGGAGAGCACATCTTATTTAAGATCTCTTGATAGGATGAGTAGACATGTACCAAAAGACATTTGGGTACAAATGCCTGACCAGGTAGAACTTAACATATACAACTGAATGCATGCGGTCCAGTGGAGAACAGGTTGGGGAGGATGGATGGAGGAGAGATTCTAAATTCGATTGAGTTATATCAAATGAAATACACAAAACTCAATTAGAATATTCAAGTAAAAAGAGAGAAAGAGATAGGGTGGCAGGTGCCAGGTCATGAAGGATAGTGTTTTATTTGTTTAATGTTAGGTGGAAGGTAGCTGGAAATTCTTTCTTTTAAATATTTTGCTTTGCTCTAGAATCCACCCACCACTTATTTTCTGACTCTGTAACTACTGTATATGGGTGGAGAGTATGTATCCATATTTTAGAGTAATATAAAATTAATGGAGGAAAATGTGAATTTCTAAGTATAAATAAAAAGACTGAGAGAAAGATGCAGGCCAGTTATGGCAGAATGCATTATCTGGGGTGGGGTGGGGGAAGGGAAAGGAGAATATGCCTGAACTGAATTGAAAAATGATGTCTGAAATACACAAAACATCAACAAAAGCACACACACACACACAAAGAACATTTAGAACTATGTATTCCTCCTAAGAAGGACAATGTAATCATTCCTACAACGATTTGGAGTCTCAATGTAACTGACTCTTAAAAGCTAAGCTGAAAGCATAGTTTTAATATTAAACCATGTTCCCCCCCAAAATAAAAATAAATATTTGCTTTAATCAAAGTACTATGTAAACACAACAATGTAATCAAATCCACAAGCTCACACCGATAAACATGACCACAGCTCACTGCAGCAGCCTTCCCAAAGAAACAAAATATCCTCATTTCTTGTTGATTTCTTATGTAATACTATAAGCCAGTGCAATTAGGTAAAAGAAGGAAATGAATGGTAAGGAAATAAGAATTGAAGAAATGAAATTATCCCAGTTTTGCAGATGCTATGATAATATAGATGGGGAAAAAGGTAACAACTTAACTAAAAAAAAAAAAAAACTTAGGACTAATAAACAAATTTAATAGCATGCAGAATATAAAATCAATGTATAAAAGTTATTATCATTTTCATACATGAATAATGAGATTACAGATAGAGAAAGCATAAAAACAAGTCTATTCACAATAGCTATAAAATTATGCATAGGAATAAATTTAACCAAGAAAGTGAGACTTATACAATGAAAACCAAAAGTTGTAATCACAGAAACTGAAACAAAAATTGTAATCACAGAAACTGAAAAGTCCTCTCACGTTTACAGATTAGAATTTTTTTAATTTCTACATTACTCAAAGCAACTTAGAAAGTCAATGCAACCTTCAGGAGAATACAAATGATACTGCCCACAGAATATGTTAAAATGCTAAAATTGGCTGGGCGTGGTGGCGCATGCCTTTAATCCTAGCACTTGGGAGGCAGAGGCAGGTGGATTTCTGTGAGTTCAAGGCCAGCCTGGTCTACAAAGTGAGTTCCAGGACAGCCAGAGCTACAGGGAGACCCTGTCTCGAAAAAAAAAAAAAAAAAAAAAGACAGCTTCTATAAAACTGATGCTACAAAAACTGGATATTCATCTGGACAATCCTGAAACTTAACCCTGAGCACACACCCTGTACAAAAATCAGTTCAAATGGAACAAATGCATAGATGTAAGATCTCAAATTCTGGTAGTAAAAGAGAGAGGAGGCTCTTCAAGACTCTGCTGCAGGTACAATAATCCAAAGCAAAATTAGACAAATGCATTACAGGCTATATGCAACTAAAAATCTGCACAACAAAGAAAACATTCAAAGGAATGAAGATACAGCCTTTCAGAACGGGAGAAAACACTTGCCAAATATCCATCTAAATAGGGTTAATATTCATAATCTGTTAAAACAATGAACAGAATATATAATCCAATCTATGAGTTGCCAACAAACATGAGAAATCTCAATATCATTATCCATCAGGGAAACTAAAATCAAAACTAACATGAGACATCATCTCAGTAAAAGTCAAATAACTAGTACAAAAATTGCATATAACAAATGCTGGTTAGGATATGGAGAAAAATGTATTTTTATGTGCCCTTAGCAATAATATGCATTAACTTAGCAAAACCACTATAGCAAGAGCATGGGGGTCCTGCCAACTAAAAATAGATCAAGAAAATGATACACATATCCTTCTCTTGGTTTACAGCTAAAGGAAATGAAATAAACAAGAGTGATACATGTATGTCCACATTCATTGTAACACTTCATAGCAGTGGAGATTTGGAAACAACCTAAAGCCTCTTACCAGATGAATGCACAAAGGAAGTATAGTATATATACTGTTGATGTATTATTTAGCCATAAATTATAAAACCCTGTCATTGGCAGCAAATGGGAGGATATTAAGTGAAATAAGGCAAATACACAAAGATAAATGCATGTTCCTCATGTGTGCAAATTAAAAAGCTCAACCAGAAGAGAATAATGGAGATTAGGAAAGTATGTTTGGGGGATGGATAAATGGAGGTGGATTCCATTAGTGCATATTCTGTTCATGTTCTGAAATTTCACACTAAAACCATTAATATGTACAATTAGTTCACAATAATCAAATAAAATTAAAATACTGATTTCTCAATGAAGTATTATCAACCAGTGACTAGTGTCACTATCCCTGTGCCCAGCGATGTGAGGTCACTCTACAAAATGATTCAATCTCTTCCATGTTTGTGTTACTGTTTATATCTCTCCCTTTGGCAGCCTAACTTTTTTCTTTCCTTAGGGCAATCTAATAGTTCCATTTTTATTTTGAAAATAGATACAGAATGAACATAATCTCTACATTCTATTCTGAAGAAATACATAGAAATGCAATAAAAATGTGCAATTAGATTATAGTTACAAATTGTATGAACTCTTAAAAACTAACAAACACTCCAATAAAGAGATAGAACATATCCATTGTTTAGGAAGTTTCCCTACTTCTCTTGATTATCAAATCTCACAGGTAGCCTCATTCTGATTTCTGATTTCTATTACCCACATTAGTTTTGCCCATTTTAAAATCATAAAAATGCAACTATGCAATATGTACTGTCCTTTCACCCCAAATAAAACCAGAATAACCATGCCTTTATATCAATACATCATTTCCCCTATATTACAACTAGTATCCTATCGTATGACCATGAAAACCTTGACTATCTATACTCATTCATGAATATTTGTAGTTTCTCTGTTTATAGATTGTATCAATTACATTTCTGTTGCTGTGATAAAACACCATGACCAAGGCAACTTATAGAAGTCAGAGAGTATTAGGTTCCTGAGGATTAATAGTCCAAATAGCACAAAGGCATGGTGGCAGGAAGCAGCTGGCACAGAAAACTGAGTGCTCACATCTGCAAACTCCAAATGGGACAAGGCTACAATCTTGCAAAGCCCACTGCCAGTAATACTTCCTTCAGCATGGCTACACCTCCTGAATGTTCTATGACCCTCCACAAACAGCACGACCAAGCGATCAGGTATTCAAATACCCGGAGCCTATGGGGGACACTCTCATTCAAACTACCACATAGCTACTAGAAATAATAACTGCTTTTACTCCCCAGCTAGATGAATATGATTCACTTTATTGAACTTCAGTTTCTTTACTAAAATGAAATTTTAATTATTTTTTAACTCTTGGTTCTAAGATAAATTTTAGCTCTAAAATCCATGTACAGGTATTTTTGTAAATAAAGTTTCGATCTGATTTGGGTTAATATATTACCTTATATAGATTCTCAAAATAATACAACCAAGTTTTGTTGAATTTCCATAGCTTTAAAACCCCTTTATTATGAATAAAAAGGAAACAAAATCAACAGTTTTAAGGATTTATATATCAATTTTTGTGAATCCAAAATTACTGTATCTCAGCTGGATAATAATATAGCTCTAATGTTTGAAATCATAGGATAGGACCCATCAATAAGAAGTGCCCGTTTAACGTTCCCAAAGGCAAACCACACTAGTACAGGAAATTTTCTAAAATTACTCTGTATTACAGTATCAACAGCTCTTCAAAATCTAAAGAATCAGATACCTACTTCGTTCTAGCAAAATATCTGAGGGAAAATATACAAAGAAGGTAACACCAGGACAGGAAAACACCAAAAGCACTTTCCCAAAGCCCAAGCCCACTGGATACCTTCCCGTCCTCTCCTGAGATGTGAAAGGAGAACACATCCTCAGTTTTCACTCTAGGGTATAAACTTGGAGACAAACCAGCAAATAAGGCCCCTAAAACAGAATGAAAAGCCCTAATGTTGATCCAAAAGAGCACAAAATGAATCTTAGACACTAATAACAATAGATGTTTAAGCCTAGGGAAATCAACAGCTATAATGGCAAATTAAAAACAACCAGGCATGAAGAGAGACATAGAAGACAACACATGGGTGTTAGGGGAATGCCTGGAGGTCAAAAATGAAAGGAACACAAGAATTATCTTCCACTTTTAGCTAAACAAAGCATTAAATAATGCTTTAATGTAATGTTTGTCAAGTTAGTACTAAATATGTCAAATATCACTTTTATTATAGTCAAAGAACTATTATAAAAGTCATGGAAATAATTCCCTTCATCTATTTTATTTTATTTTATTTTTTTTTTTTTTTTGGCTTTTTGAGACAAGGTCTCCCTGTAGCTCCAGCTATCCTGGAACTCACTACATAGACCAGGCTGGCCTTGAACTCACAAAGATCCGCCTGCCTCTGTCTCCCAAGTGCTAGGATTAAAGGCAAGGCTTGCATCACCATGCCCCCATGCCCATGCCAGCTGCATCTATCTCTTAATCTAATTTAAACTATTTAATTGGAATGTTTGCCTTATTCAGAGCTATTAACATATAAAAGCACTTACTAAATCTGTTTGCTAAAGTTAAGTTCAAAAATATGTTAGGACTGAGCAGATGGCTCTGTGGATAAAGTGCTTGCTGAATAACAAGCTTGAAGACCAGAGTTTGGATCCCAAGCCCCCATAGACAAAGCCAAGCCTGTCAGCATGTACCCCCAATCCTAGTGCTGAAAGGAGACAAGAGGGCCCAGAAGGCTTACAGGCAATCTGTGAGCTGCAGTGCCAGTGAGGGACCTTGTCTCAGAAAATAAGGAGGACTGTGACAGAGACAGAGGAAGACATTGGAAACCTCTGCTGTCCACATGCATACCCCCATAACCACATGTACACAAGCACTAAAGGAGAAATGTGTACTGTTAGCCATGTTCGCTCTTAGGCTATAAATACATAATGTTATGGTTATCTTTTTATAAAATCTATTTTTAATTAGGCATAAATGTTTGGATAACACAGATTTTGCAAAAATAGAAAAGAATAAATCATATAACAAAATGATAATAGTATTATTAATTAGCGGGGAGAAAGCCTAGGAAAATAAAGCATGCATTCAATTTTACTTGAATGTTTAACTAAGCAGTAATTTCTTCTCATTTGGAAGACAAAAGCATGAAATTTCTGAGCTTAGTTTTCATTATTTTCTTTCTAAAATATTTTATTACTTAAAATGGAATATAATAAAAGGCAGATAATTCTGGTATAGATTACTACATTTTATCTAAAACAAAAGAGTGAATATAAACTAGGCCTGTGAGCATTTACCTGTACATTAGCTGAAGCACTAGTTATAATCATGTATACTACGGTGCTTTTCAGCCAAGGACTCCAATTATATGGAGATATAATTCGCTGTTGCCCACATTTGCTTTACATAAAATCTGTAGAGCAAGAACTTTGGGATTGACACATACAAATGTTCTCTATAATTTCTCTGTTGTACAGTATCACCTTGTAGCATTCTCTTTAAGATGATTTAACGTAAAAATTAAGTTTGCTTCCCAAGTTAATCATATATAGTCACCCAAAACAACATGGGTGAATTTGATGAAATCTATGCCTTGACTCCACCCTATAGTCATGTATAATACAACTATCTTCTGTAGACTCATACGCTAAAAAAAAAGGGGGGGGGGGATACAGAAAGACATGAAAACCTTTTCCATCAAAACCCCTGCAATTCAAATCTTAAAACTAACTATGGAAAAGATTTGTTTTTCCAACAGGCAAAACTCACCAACTTAACGGCTGAGAGAAAGAAAAGATACAGGTTTGCATTGAGTAGGATGTACCAAAAAGTGGCAACGGAAAGGCTGGACCCGTCTGAACATTCAAAGGAAGAAAAGCCTCAGATTGCCATAAACATCGAACCCCTCTGTGGATCCTACATGTAACAACTAGTTATAGATCGAAAGGTTATTCCTGGACAGACTGTCAGCCCATGAAAGGAAACAGCCAGAATTGACCAGAGTCCAAGTCAACAGCTCCAGAGAGAGTGGACTGTTTTACCTCTCATCCACCTGTGCCCCTTTTCTAAGCCTAGGGAACAACCTGCGGAAGAGGGGGCGTGGTAGAATGTAAGGGCTGCGATTGGGGTGAATGGTGAAACTACAGCAATGTAGTCTGGACACTCATTTGATCAACTTGATTGAACAAACAACCTGTCACCCCCCACTGGATGGTGGGGCTGTAGGTGTTTGGGCACAACAGCCTGCAGATAGGTTTTGCATGAAGGATGCTTGTACTCATGGATTATCATTTATAGCTAAAAATGAAAAAAAAAAAACTGAGAGAAAGATGCAGGACAGTTATGGCGGAATGCATGATCTGGGATGGGGTGGGGGGGGTAGGGAAAGGGAAATAAGCCTGAACTGAATTGGAAAAAATGTATGAAATGCACAAAGCATCAATAAAAATTAATTAAAAAAAAAAAAAGAAAAAGACATTTATTCACATACTCCCTGATGACAGGTGGATGTACTGCTGATATGTCTAGAAAATTCTGAGTTTCTAAGTGAAGTCACGTCTCACAAAATAAATAAATGTTCAATTAAAACGTAGTATATATAAATGAAAACATGCACAGTCATTTATGGTAAATTCTTTGTATTTTAACTTTCTACATTTTTCCTCTCTCAACATTTACTTTGAAACAATTAATTGATACATCTTTATTGTATAAATATTGTTAGTTTTAATTCAGGTAATCTTCTTATGGAACAGGTTCTTTGAAAAAAATAGATATTATATGATATATCAGCTACCACTTAAGTGAATAACATGCAGTATACAGTGTTCATCCTATATTTTGTATTAAAATAATTTTCTTAAAACCATGAAAAAAAAAAACAGTGAAATGGAAATGTCCTCCCATTAAAGGAAGAAGTTGCAAAGGTTTTTTCTCTTAAATAACCACTATTTACAACTTGACTGCCCAGTACGGCAGCCAGTAGCCACAGCTGCCCACTGAGCTCTTCGAAAGGCCAGCACAATAGAGAATCTGAAAGTTGAATGTTAATTGAGATATGTTATAAGGGGAATATATCCATTAGATTATAAAGTCAATGTAAAAATGGTAACTATGACAGTGATGGCTTTCAATATGACTTTACAAACTGAAATGATAGTTTTTACATTGACTAAATAAAATGTGATATTAAAAATAATTCCATCGGCCTTCTCCCTGAAGATAAGCTCTCATAGTTCTAGAAGATACTATGCAAGCTTCTAAAGGAGAAAACCAACCAATGGTCCAACCCAGCTCTAAAGCTTAAGAACTATTCCAACTGGCACAACAAACTACCTCCATTGGTGCAGTGGTGGCACTGTTATCCAGCAAGTAATCAACAACTATCAATCAGATTTACAGCCATCTCAATAGGACGGTGCTCATGAGTGACATTGTAAACATAGCCAAATGCACATCACTGGAGAGGTCAGAGATCCCAGAGAAAACCCTATTTCTGTCATATCTCTTGAGAAGTGGAATTTTTCCCGTATACTAAATGTATTTACAGACAAAAAGCTTCTTTATGCAACAGATGGAGGCTATTACAGAGTTCCACAACTGATCACATACAGAGAATATATGTCTGAGAAATGCCCTGCCCTAAGTGACACATCTATAGTGGAACCTCTACATCTAAGGATTATGGAACATAATAGAACAGGAGGTAGAGAGAATACTAATACATCCCTCAACTTTCACCAGCAAAGCTTCCTTCTGCAACAAAGTGTGATGTACACAAAAGGCCACAACTGGCTAAGTTTTAGAGAATAAGAGGCTGCAGAGTGTGTGTGCCTGGACAGGACTCCTATATTAAAACCCACCCACCCATATAGCTCAGGGACCATAACAGAAGAGAGGGTGGAAAGATACTAAGAGCCATGATTAGTCTATGAACATTAGGAAACAGAGGCTTTGGGGCCACTGGAACTTGCTCTGATGAACTTTGCAGCAATGGTGACAGCATGCACAAGACCTGTGCAGACTCAGTCAGATGGAAACCCAGCCTAGAATGAGGGATATGGGCAGCAGGTCCCTACCCTAGCCTAGGAACTATTGACAACAGATTATTGCTGAGTGAGAGACAGTCGATCTTTAAGATCTCTAGATAGGCTGACTAGACTAGTGGTTGAATTTGAACTGAAGGACAGCTGGGTACGAATACCTGATTGAATAGGACTTGATATATATGACAGAATGCATGAAATTTGGTGGGGGGTTAGGGGGGAATGTAGATGGGTGAGGGGTCTAAATTTAATTATGAATGACTATATGAAATGCACAAACACTCAATGCAAATATTTTTAAATAATAATTTTATCTACTTGTTTGGTTTTTGGTTTTAAACTTTTTTGGTATTGCCACCTGGAATTTTATTTTATTAATTAATATTTATTTATCATCTTTTTCAGACAGTGTCTCTCTGCAGCCCCAGCTATCCTGGGACTCATATTCTAGACCAGGCTGGCCTTGAACTAACAGAGATCCAACTGCTTCTGCCTCCTGAGTTCTGGGACTAAAGGCATATGCCATCACGCCCAGCTGGAATTTTACTTTGAAATTTTGTATTGTAAGTATTCATTAATTCAATCACACATTCGCTTATGAGGAGTGTACCACCTCATGCATGTGGAAGTCAAAGGACAACTTATGGGGGATGCTCCTTACACTATGTAGTTTCTGAGGATCAGGTGAAGTTTATCAGGCTTAGTGGTAAGCTTCTTTGTCCTGATTCATCTCGTTGGTTCTTCTTACCAGAACATTTTAAACTACTATATATTTAATATTGCATTTCTTCTAGACAATATTATATTTAGGTTCTTTAAAATAAAACAAAGAATCTGTGATCAATAGGCTTTTAAAGCTATTTATTTATCTGATTTTAAATTAAAATATATAATGATCTTTTGGTATGGGTGGAGGGTATGTGTGCATATTCTAGAGTAATATAAAATTAAAGGGAAAGCATGTGACTTCCTATAAATATTTTGGAATTAACATACAGTTTATTTTAAGATGCCATAATTTTGGTATATGTGTGACATACATATAGGCATATTTTGGAGCAATACAAATGGAAGGGAACAACAACAACAAAAGGATTGGGTCAAAGAACTGACTGAAACAGTAAACTTCTGTCCAAAACAACAAACCTCTGCATAGAAAAACTTTAAAAAGACTGAGAAAAAGACGCAAGACATGTACGGCAGAATGCATGAACTCAGGTGGGGTGGGAGGCATGGAAAGAGAATGAGTCTAAACTGGACTGAAAAATGTATGAAATGAACAAAACTTCAATAAAAATATTTAAAAGCTTATATATATATAATATATATCATATATATATATATTATATATATATAATGATCATATCCAACATATTTCAATTAGTCCTGACACTTGATTTGTTTGGCATAAATCCTAGCTTATACTTTAAACAGAAGAAAAGATAAAATTCAAAACACTTGTCCAAGAAAAAGTGTCCCTAAGCAAAAGATGCAGAATACAAACTTTAATGACAGGTAAAAGACAAGTTGACTGAATTTTTTTAATTTAAATTATTTATGTGTTTTTGTATATATGTGTGTATGTGTGTACATGTGTATAGATATTGAAATAAGGGCCATATGCACACAAGGTCAGTCCTGCACCGCTGAGCTACATCCTCACCCCGAAATGCCTTTTAAAGGTATTTATTTAGGAATGTGAGTGACTAAGTCAAGATTATGGTTTAGCATAGAAGACAAGTTCTATTTAGAGATTAAAATGAGTCTAAATCTTGATACAGTATCAGATTAAATTAGAGAGGATCTGATTAAAAACAATCCAAATGCAATGAGGTTTCTGGCTCTCCCTGAAAACTTTGTTAAAAAGAAATATGTGCTGGGTGTGGTGGTACACGTCTTTAATCCCAGAACTGGGGAGGCAGAGGCAGGCAGATCTCTGTGAGTTCCAGGCCAACTGGTGCTACAGGGAGACCTTATCTCAAAAACACCAAAAAAAAAATGTATGCAGCAAAATGATTTTATTTCATAAAATATAAAAAATAGTTTACTTATTTTGATATATATAGAATAAATTTTTAATTTTTTATACAGCCTACAAACACAGGTATTATTTTATTGTACACTGTTTATTTGTTTACAAAGCAAAAATAACTGAACTACAAACTCATTAAATCATGAATAGTTATTTTAGTTGTAGAAAGTGAACTGTATATGCAAGTACACTTACCTGAAGAATATTGGAAGGAAAGCCACACTATAAAACATTCATTTACAGTTTTTATTAAAACAAGTTCATAATGTGACATATGTCTTCTTCCACAATATATGAAATTCTCTATTAAGTAGAAATTTTCTTTCATAATCATGTGTAGCAGAGATGCTCTGCCAACAGTAACTTTGCATCCTGGGTTTTAATCTAATAGGTTTACTTGAATGATAAAATTATGGCAGATACACAAATTTCCAATGTTGATTCTTTATCTGTAAATATAAAATACATAGACTTTCACCTAAAGAAAATGCATCCATATTCATATAAAAATAATGGGCTAATGCATGCAAGGTGTTCTTTCGCACATTTGTAATTTTGAAAAGACAGATATGCTTTTACATTCTTCCTTTGTTTTCCCCAAATATTTACTTTGTAGCTTTATTTGTATCTTATTAGACTTCACAGTTATATTGAAATCATAGCATTAAATGAGTCTCAGTTATTTTTAACATTTGATGCTTTGAGATTTATCCTTGACTAGGAATTTAATGAATTAATGAAGTAGTATGGAAAATCAGGTGCTAAATTCAAATATAGTAGGAAGCTCTCTTTTATAAATATCAAGCAATTTATCTAAATTATATTTTGTGAAAGTATATAGTAATAATGGTATCTGCTAAAAATAATTGAAGAACAGCTAAAAACTTCATTTCTTTTTCAATTAATAAGCCACTGTATCTAGGAAGTTCTTCTGATGGCAGAATGCCTCCAGAACTTCACACAGGAAAGCAGGATAAAGCCATGAACTCTTAAAATGTTTATGGCAGCACCCCCAGGGGACACACTCTTGTCACCATTTAGTTAAGTTCTTCTTTGGTTATTCACTTCTTGTATCTTTTATCAGTCATTTTACAAACTGATTTTCATTTTTCTATATTTTGCTTTCAAGGTTTCTATTTCCATCTAGATGACCAAAACTACATTTTAATTTCTGATCACTGAAAGGAAATAGTTTTACTCAATGTATAAGCAAGCTATCTGGAATCAATGGGGTGGTTGTGTATCCTTAAAATAAGGACCAAAATTCCTACATGTTCTGTTATATAACTCAATAACTCTGTAATTCTTTAAAAGTTCTTCAAAAAGTCACCCTCATTCATTTTTCTTTTAAATAGATAAGGAAATTGGAGTTTAAAGACATTATTACCCCAAACCAAAGGGTACTATGTATTTTAGTTTTTAAGGTAGGTTTATTTTACTTTATTACATCTCTGAAATAATGATTTTTTTTTTCAGTCAGTGGTGTCTTATATTGAGTAAGTTTCCTGATAGTACCATCATGTTAGGGACTCAGACTGAGGTTTGTTGGGTAAAAAAGACTGTTTCTCCTGTACATGGTTACATTCTAATGGCTAGCTGCCACTAAACATGGAATTCAAAGTATGACTGGTCTCTCCAGTGCCTGAAAACTTCACACCTGATATACCATTTTTTTCTATTGATTGAGGGCTGAAGTTAACTAGCTAAAATATAAAAACAGATTATTGGGATAAATTTTGCAGAGGCATTGCACATCATAGAAATAGCTTCAGATTATACACTTGCTCCAAATTCTGGAGGCTACCTTGCACCTCATTGGTAGAGCACTTTCCTAGCATCTCAGAGGCCTAGTGTTCCATCCTCAGGAACAAACAGATAAAGACAATAAAATTCTGAGTGGTAATATCAGTACCTAAGCCATAAATATAATTGATGTTATGAAGTAAGCACAGTTCATGAGTAAATGAGTCAAATACATGCCTCTAGGAAATATGTTTGTCATTCATATATGGGGCTGATTTTTTTTTTTTTTGAGATAGGGTCTCATAATGTAGCTCTGAGTGGCAGGGAAATAACTCTCTGTGTAGACTAAGCTAGTCTACAACTCACAAATATCTTCCTGCCTCTGCTTCCTAAATTCTGGGATTAAAAGCATAAGTCAGGGCTGGAGAGATGGCCTAGTGATTAAGAGTGCCGACCGCTCTTACAGAGGACCCGGGTTTGATCCCCAGCACCCACATGGGTGAAAACCGTCTGAAAACTCCAATTCCAAGAGAACTCCAGTTCCAGGGGAATCCGATGCCCTCTTCTGACCTCCATGGCCTTGCACGACACAGGTGCACAAACCTACATGCAGACAGTACATTCATGCACATACAGAAATAAATAAAAAAAAAATAGCATAAGTCAGAAAATAAGTGGTAGGTTAGTTCTAGAACCTTGGTGGGCATATATACACATTTAGAGTAACATAAAGTTAAAATGGAAAAGAGTAAATCAAGAAATATGATATGGAAATAACTCACAGTTTGTTTTCAGAAGATAAAATTTTAGTATGGTTGTGATGTATTAGGCTGGTGTAACTTAGCCATTCTGGGTGCTTAATGACCATACTTAATACCCATACCAATTTGGCCAAGGGATCTAAGGGATAACTTTGTTCCTTGCCCTCAGAGGTCAACTAAGTCTCAGGGGACTATGCATGGGGGCATCGCTTGAAATCTCCTGCAAATGTGAGTCATCAGTCTTCCTTTAAAAAAAGTATAAGTCTATTTAAGTCAGTTTTCTGATGCAGTCTTTTGTTGTTGTTCTTTTAATATGCATCCCTCTCCACAAGGAATATTTATAACTGGGTTATTGGTGCTAGCATCCACATATGAGGGATAGCATTCATCGTTTGTTTTTCTGGGACTGTGTTACTTCACTTAATATAATACCTTCTAGCTCCATCCATTTACCTGCAAAGTTCATGATGTTGTCTTTCTTTTTTTATTTTATTTTTATTTTTTTTAATTTATTTTTGTATGGGTATGAGTGTACTGTCTGCATGTAGGTTTGTGCACCTGTGTCATGCAATGCCGTGGAGGTCAGAAGAGAGTCTCAGATTCCCCTGGAACTTGAGTTCTCCTGGAATTGGAGTTACAGACGGTTCTCAGCCGCCATGTGGGTGCTGGGGATCGAACCTGGGTCCTCTGCAAGAGCAGTCAGTGCTCTTAAACACTAGGCTATCTCTCCAGCCCAATGTTGTCTTTACCACTGCACAGAACTCCGTTGTGTACATGAACCACATTTTCTCTATCCACTCGTCAGTTGAGGGGCATTTGGGTTGGTTCCAGCTTTTTGCTATTGTGAACAGAGCTGCAATAGATATACCTGTGCATGTATTTCTGCAGTAAGATGAGTCTTGTGGATATATACCCAGGAGTGGTATGACTGAATCAAATGGCAAGCTCATTTTGAGTCTTCCAAGGGTTCTCCACACTGCTTTCCATAGTGGCTATACAAGTTTACATTCCCACCAGCAATGGATGAGTGTTCTCCTTTCCCCACACCTCTCCAGCACTTGATATCATTTGTTTTCTTGATCCTGGCCAGTCTTATCAGAGTGAGATGATATCTTAGAGTGGTCTTAATTTACATTTCTGTAATGATTAATATGTTGAACACTTCTTAAGATGTTTCTGAGCCATCTCTAATTCCTCCTCTGTTAAGTCTCTGTTCAGTTCTTTGCTCCATCTTTTGAGTGATTCATTTGTTTTCTTTCTTCTTTGTGAATCAGGAGGGGTGGGAGGGGCGGGAGAGAGACACGGGTATATATTCGATTAATGTATACTTAATTGATGTGAGTTCAACAAGTATCCAATTTTGCCCAGACTCTGTCTGCAAGTTACATGGTGTTTTAGGACTTAGTAAAAGTAAATATGTGTATATTAAACAACACTAGTTTAAAGGTTCTGATAAAACCGGTAATGTACCTGAGTTAATTGGAAATATAAATTGTTGTCCACATTTGTTTTACTTAAAATCTGTATGACAATAAATTTGGGATTGGCACATACAGATGTTCTCTATAATTTTTCTGCTGTACAGTATCATCTTGTAGCATTCTCTTTTACCTGTAGGATGATTTAAGTTAAAAAATTAAGTTTGCTTCCCAAGTTAACCACATACAGTCACCCAAAACAGCTTGGGTGAATTTGATGAAACTGTGCCTTGATTCCACCCTATAGGTATGTGTATTACAACTGCCCTTTTGAGACTCATGGGTCAAAAAACAAAAACCTAAAATAAAAAGGGGGGATATAGATATATATAAAAACTTTTTGCCAAAAACTTTGCAATTCAAATCTTAAAACTTACGGGAAAAGATTTATATGTTCCAACCAGTCAAAATGTCACCAACTTAACGGCTGAGAAAGAAAAGATAGAGCATCGCATTGTGTAGGATGTACCAGGAAGTGCCAGCAGAAAGGTTGGCCCCTCTGAACACTGAAAGGAAGAAAAGCCTCAGACTGCTACAGGCATCAAACCCCTCTGTGGATCCTACTTGTAACAACTATTTATAATGAGTCCTAATGAAACTTACCTTCTAGGTGCTGCAAAGTTTTAATACGAGAGACTTTCTTACCTCCCCTCCATAGAACAAGGAGAAATATGATGAAGATGAGGTCATTCTCTAACTGTAAATTGGAGCCAACTGTTATAGAGGTAATCTCTTATAAAACCAGTAAAACTGCCTTCTTTAATTGACTAATAGACATAGGAACTGTGAAAAGGATTATTCTCTATTCAGAACAAAATATAATACTAATGTCTCCTTAAGCTATGCACTTAAACAAAATATATTAATACAGGAGAGCTCTGATATCAGCAATGGATTATTCTACCAAGGAGATGTTGGCCAGGGGATTCAAGCCCCCCCCAAAAGGTAAAGGCTTCTTGCCTGTAAACTGGGATACCTGCAAGAAGATAAGGCCCTACTGTCCAAGACCTGATGTAAGCATGGGAAAGATGTATTGAGACTGCACTTGCAAGTGTACTGTTGGTCTCTGGAATACCAGAGAGTGTTACCAAAGGCCACTAAACCAATAAAGCAAATATAGGTCTCCTTGAGTCAAGCAAGACTCCTCCGTCAGCACCAGCTACACCTCACCTGCCTGGAAATACTGTGCAGCAGGGGCAGCCATATGCCTGTATATCCCAAATCTAATTGGCTATTAGCTCTCTCCTTGGAGGAATAACCCATGGCTGATGCCACAAGCTTACATCCTCTAGTGGTTAGGAGATCTTATAAACCACAGTAAGGCCCTGTCATATTTTACAGAAAAAACATAATTCATGGATTAACATACCATCCAAACATCTGTGTCTATACCAAAGTAACCTACCATAACAATTAGTACTGTTTAAATACCTATATATCTAATTGCTTGTGCTTCATTAGTAGGATTGAAAGGTGATTCCTGGACAAACTGTCAGCCCATGAAAGGAAAAAGCCAGAATTGACCAGAGTCCAAAACAACAGCTCCAGAGAAAGTAGACTGTTTTACTTCTCGTCCACCTTTGCCCCTTTTCTAAGCCTAGGGAACAATCTGC
The DNA here is from genome assembly GCA_009823505.1 of Rhizomys pruinosus. NCBI lineage: Eukaryota > Metazoa > Chordata > Mammalia > Rodentia > Spalacidae > Rhizomys > Rhizomys pruinosus. Next base: position 2,798,092 of record VZQC01010352.1, on the reverse strand, counting down.
GGAAAAGAGGCCATGGTAGAATGTAAGGGCTGCGATTGGGGTGAATGGTGAAACTACAGCAATATAGTCTGGACACTTATTTGATCAACTTGATTGAACATGCAAGCCCCCCCAGCTGGATGGTGGGACTCTTGGGCTGTGCGGGTTTGGGCAAACCTGCTCGCAATTTGGTTTTACATAAAGGATGCTTGTACTCATAAATTCTTATTGTTAAAAAATGAAAAAAATATAAAGAATTGAAAAAAATTTTAAAAGCATAAGTCAAACTCTGGGGAGGGAGCCAATTTTATCATTACATCAAACAATATATTGAAGTTAGTATTCCATTTTTATAATCCTGACTTTTGCATGATGGGTATTTCTTATTACACATTTACTGTACTCCTTAGATAAAGCAAAGTATTGATAGACAATGTCCTCAACCTCAATTCTATTGACTATCTTCAAAAAATTAAATATTGCAGTTTCCTCTGTACCACTGGTTTTTATGGAAAAGTAGCAGGAATAGGAATGGCTTTTCTGGGAAGTTACCTTTTGATCTGTCTGAAATGTCTCTACAGTACAACCCTTATGCCACAAATGAGTCACCGGGTTGCATGGGTAGGGTACTTGCAGAAAATCATCAAAACAATGATTCATGGTACATTTAATGTTGCCAATGACTCACTATGGTGGATTAACCCACTTTTCTAAACACATGAACTGTGGGATCTATGGATAACAGAGAACATTCTATGCAGTGAATAGAAAAACTGAAACCAACAAAATAAAGTTCTGGGGAGGAGGGAAATCCTTTAGGTCTGTCTTTGGAACTAGCCTTCTGCAACCTGAAAGAATAAGCCAGCAGGGCTGGTGAGATAGCCTAGCAGTTAAGAGCACTGACTTCTCTTGCAGAGGACCCGGATTCGATTCCCATCACCCACATGGTGGCTAAGAACCGTATGTAACTCCAATTCCAGGAGAACTCCAGTTCCAGGGGAATCCGGGACCCTCTTCTGACCTCCGCAGCATTGCACAAACCTACATGCAGATAGTACATTCATACGCATACAAAAATAAATAAAATTAAAGAAAAAGAATAAGCCAGCAAGCAAAATGTCTTACATACACATTTCAACAGAATGGAAAAGGTAGATGAGGACTCAAGTTAACTGGAGGGAGTAGACGCCAAGAAAGGCCAAGGCTCCACTGGAACAACGTTCAAGTAAAAAGAATGAGTGAAGTGAAAAAAAGGTTGGATTTCAGAGCTGGGGCAGGCAGGGGACCAGAGGGACACAGGGGTTCAGAAAGGTTGATAAGATGATAGAAATTTTGTCATATAAAGCTTTAGTTTCTCTTAATCCATTTATTTTTCAACTATTCTTTATCCAAGCTCTAAACCCAAAGTATAAGTTACTAATTATACTTCTCAAAGTTGGCCAAACCCATTTTTTTTCCATTATATGTTTTGCTAAACTATTTCTTTATCGAAAAAGCTTTCCCTTTACTTATTCCATGTCTTATGACAAATTCTACCCACTATTCATAAGCCAGGTCAAATGTCATCTCACGATGACTGTATCAAATCTTTTTTAACATGCCTGTCTCTTCCACAAAATTATGATTTACTTTTGTTCAACCTCTATTATTTAATTTTTTTTAATTTTACTAAAAAATTTATGACAAAATAAAAGGTAGTTACCAAGAATAATAATGGTATCAACTCATCTTTTATATCCAGCAAATCCATGTCCAGTCATGTCCTGTTCCCACTGCACTACTGCTCTATGGAAACCAAAAGGGAACCCAACTCTCAAAATCACTACCCAATAGGACACTTACTAGACTTTTACGGAATGCATAAATGTTTCTTGCTACATCAATTCAAAGAGAACTGCATATAAACATGTCATAAAAATGACAAAAAACTATGCCTTTTCTTTCCAAATAACCATTAACTCTGTTTATTCTGGGCAGTAAATCATTAAGAACAGTATTGCCTTATGAGACCAATCTATATTTAAGCACAGGGCAGAGTGCCTGACTATGAGTGATTCTCAACAGATATTTAGTAGTTGAAAGATTCTGGCAGTGTGTGTATCATATACCATTTAAAAGGGGACTTCATATAACTTATATGAGAAGGAAAATAAAGATAATAACAATAAAACAAGGTTATATTCTCTCTATTTTTTTTTTCGGGGGGTCTTTTAAAGGCAGGATCTCTCTTTAGTCCCAGCTGGCCTGGAGCTCACTGTGTAGACCATGCTGGCCTTGAACTCACAGAGATCTGCCTGCCTCTGTGGTTATATTCTTTTTTTTAATTATTTTTTATTGTTATTAAACTTTTTCCATACATCATACATCATTTCTCAATCGAATTTAGAGTCACTTCCCTTTCCATACCCCCCACCCCACCTGAGTTCTTACACTCTGACATACATGTCTTGCATCTTTTTCTGAGTCTTTCTAGAGTTTTCTTCCAGTTCTTTTGTTGTTATTCTCTCTAACTTGTATTGCTTCAATATACATATATACATATATATATATATACATAGTTTATATATATACATAGTTTATATATATATACGCTACGTACATAACCACATCTCCCTTCATATCAACTGAATCTGCGGATTTTGTGTTTCTTTTTTGTAAAGATGTCATGTTTTCCTTAGGAAGTGTTTGAAAGTCTCCTTTGGCAAGCCCAAACAAACATCAATCTTGTTCTTCTGTGTATATTCTTATTTATTTCTATCATCCACAAACCCTAGGGGGAATGCACCAAAGATGGACCCATTCTTCTGGTCTAGTTATATTCTGAAAAATAGTATGTGTTTTTTTCCTAAAGATCCGCCAATTCAAGTGATGTATGTGTATGTATGTATGTAGTATTACTTTTTCTGTTACTATCCCTATTCATATATTATCTTAGATATATATATATATACTGTAGCAATACAAGTTGGAGAGAACAACAACAAAAGAAATGAAAAAAAAACCCTCTGGAAAGACCCAGAAAAAATGAAAAAAAAACCCTCTGGAAAGACCCAGAAAAAGATGCAGGACATGTATAGCAGAGTGCAGGGACTTGGGTGGGGTGGGGGGCATGGAAAGGGAAGTGACTCTAGATTTGATTGAGAAATGATGTATGACCTATGGAAAAAGTTTAATAACAATAAAAACAATTATATGTTTTAATGGCTTTACTTTTTAACATATTATTTGTACAAAATCAGGGTTTCATTATAGTTTTGCACATGTACTTTGGCCCCGTTTCTTCCTTCCATCTGCTGTCTTTCTCCCACTGGTCCATACCTGATAGTCCTCAATTGTTTAGTGTAAATGTCACATTCAAAATAAAGCATGTGTCACATACAAGATAAAGTCTTTCCACATCTACTTTATTTCACTTGTTGTGATAATCTCCACCTTCATCCATTTCTTACAAATGACATCATTTCATTTTTCTTTATGGCTGAAAAGACTTGTGTGTGTCGCTATTTTATTCATTCATACTTTTCATAATATTTTCATGACTTGGTTGTTGTGACTAGTCCTACAATGAATATTCTGTGGAAGTGTATGTATTGGATGTTGATTGGGGTTTCTTGAGATGTGTACTCAACATCCTGAGCTGTTCTGAAAGTTGCTGCCAAAGTTGCTGCCATAAAGTGTTATGAATAATTTTTTCAAGTAATTTCATGAAGGTCTCTGATATGTTTTGGGATTATTTTGGTACAGGGTGAGAAGAATCTAGTTTCATTATTCTACATATTGGTATTGAATTTTCCCATTACCTTTTGTTGAAAAGGCTGTCCTTTATTCATGATGGGGATATTTGTTGATACTCAGACAGCTGAGAATCAGCAGGTTTATGTCTAAATCCTCTCAGTATAGGTGCCTATCTGGCAGCCAGTGCCATGCTTTTTTATTACTATTGCTCTGTGGTATAATTTGAATAAAGTATTATACTACTTCCAGCACAGTTCTTTTTCCACAGAATCACTTTGGCTATCCTGGATATTTCTTCCTGTTTCCATATGAATTTCAAGATTTTGTAAATAAATTTTATCAGGAATGTCACTGGAATTTTGATTAATTTGACACCCACCAATATTACCCTCAGCAGATATAGTACTCACATTGGATATAATTGTAACATGCTACCATACTACAGTAACTTGCCTTATTATTGATATATTTTCTGCAAGGAGATTATACTCATTATTTTCTGTTTTGACAATAATTTGCTTTGACTAAGTACAAAGAATTGATGGATGTGGGAAGAAGCTCTAATAATGTATGTTAACAAAATAGAACATGATGAGACCCATGTTCTATTTTATTTATAGCATGAGACCCTGCCCTGAGTTCCTGCCTTGGGCTCCCTAAGTGATAATCTGTGACCCAGGAGATGTAAGCTGAATAAACCCTTTCCTCCCTAAGTTGGTGTTGGTCAGAGTGTTTTGTCACAGCAATGGGAGACAAACTAGAACAGAAACTGGTACCAGAGAGTGGGCTATTGCTATGACAGACCTGACCTTGATGTTTTGGGGAAGGATTGTGGAAGCATTTAGAACTTTGGGCTAGAAAAACTTGGAACAGTTTTGCTGAAAGAGTTGTAGAAGATGGAGGTCTGGCTTGCGAAGTTTCTAGTTTCAAAGGGAAGCAGAGATCATCAGGACTGTTTAATCTGTGGGTTCTGGTCAGCTGGGGCTGAAAAATCAGCTGTAAGTAACAAGAAACCAGAACCTGAAGTGAAATCTTTGTGGTACTGGGACAATTGATGCTGGTTAGCTGGGGCTGAAAAATCAGCTGTAAGTAACAAGAGACCAGCATCACTGTGGTGAAATCTTCTGGGAAAAATTTCTTCAGGGTCAGCACACAGAAGCTGTGTTCCAGAAGGGGCCTGAGACTCCATGTCAAGCCAGAAGCAGGACTTAGTAACATGTAAGAGTCTCCTATATGGTTCCAGTGTTGAAAGCATGAAGGGGTCACAGAGAGCAGCTGAGGCCTGGCACTATGAGAGGCCAGGAAAGGCCACTGGTCAGAGTGTGGCCTTAGTTGCAGTGAAGACCCCAGGATTCCAGGGGTCAGGAAGAGAAGCTGAGGTTTTGCATCAGGAGAGGTTAGAAGCTACCTGTTTCAGTGGCGACCCCAGTTTTTTGGAGATGCCAGGACCGTGGGACAACCACCAAGAGCAGCGGCAGGTGTGGAATGGAGTCGGCCTGGGCCTTCAAGGTGAGCTGTGTGTGCCGCAGACGGCAGAGTCCGAGAAGGGGAGCTGCTGAAACCCTTTGGAGCCCAGAAGATCGTTAGTGAATCCCAGATGTCCAGCCTTGAGCTACTTGCTGGACTTAGGTTTTGTTTGAGAGTGCCTGATTCTTCCCTTTGAAATAAAACAGTACTTGTTTTGGATTTTACAGTAGCCCGCAGTTAAGAGACTTTTAATAGACTGAACTTTTAAGTGTTTGGACATTTTAAGGACTGTGGGGCTTTTAAGGTTGTACTGTCTTAGGTTGTGATTAATGTTAACATCACACTTTGGGGATAAGAACTGGAAAGGTGGTGGTTTAATAGTGATGTGTTTTGTGTGTCAAGTTGACAAGGATTCAATTGTGCTGGATAGCTTTAGTGTCAACTTGACACACCTGGGTTGAGGGAGGCTCAATTGGGGAATTGGCTCCATTGGATTGGCCTGTGGCCACATCTGCGGAGTATTGTCTTGATGGTCCAGCAGTGTGAGAGGGCCTGGCCCACAATGAGTGGAGCCACCCTGGGCAGGTTGTTGTGTACGGTATAAGAAGGCGGGCTGGGCATGAGCCAGGGGAGCAAGCCAGTGAACAGCATTCCTCCATGGCCTGTGCTTCAGCTCCTGCCTCCAGGTTCCTGCCCTGAGTTCCTGCCTTGGGCTCAAATGAACTGTGACCCAGGAGATGTGAGCTGAATAAACCCTTTCCTCCCCAAGTTGGTGTCGGTCAGAGTGTTTTGTCACAGCAATGGAAGACAAACTAGAACAATGTTTATCTCTGCAGAAATAGTCAATTATTTTATGTAAATACAGACATATATACAACACATATCTATACATACACATGCAGTTCATAAATACATCTTTTCATATTTGCTTCTTCATGTCACTGGAAGTAAAAGAGGGTGACTCTTCCAGTCAAACTGTCCTAACAAACAGAAAAATGTATTTTTCTCTTTATTTAGTATTGGGGGGGAGGCCTGATGTTTGCTTAGAAACTCTATCTTTCAACTTAAAAATAAATTCTATTTGTCATTCCAGAGCAAATCAGCTATGTGCATATTCAATTTCTAAATATTTTGACTTATTTGCATTATTTTCCATTTACTTTTATAAAAGGAAAATACAGCAGAAAATATGGGTAGTTTAGAGACAGGATCTGTATTCTTCATGATGAATTCCTATTTTCAGAACTCATTTTCTCCAATCCCTACCTGACATGCTTCAATACACAACAGCAAATCTGATGAGGCAGAAAAACAAATATTTATTATGAGAAACATTTTGTTGCCTATCAACGAAATATATTGTGATATTTGTTTGCAACTTTTATATGTGGTCTGTTTCTGGATCATTGCTTCCCATGGTGATAAATTTTCTGTATTTGCTAAGGCAGAAGCTTCTTAAAACTCTACTCCATATTAAATGTTGGTATTCACTGTATTCCTTACCATTTTATTATCTCCTTAGTCTTGTAGGATTCTCCTTACTCTTTTCCCAAGATGCCTTAGAAGAATATTTGTGCATCTCTGAAAAAGTATTCTAAATCATGTTTACAGTGAATCACATGATTGCTAAAAATAATAACCAATATGAAAATAGCTAGGATATTGTCTAGAAAGTTGTAGATATTTAATATGTTATGACCTCCCTCTTAAAGTTTTCTAACCTTAGGGTTTAAGAGATTGTCTCAGTGGTTTACAGCATAAACTTCTATTGCAGAGGACCTGGGTTTGATTCCCAGCTTCCACGTGGTGACTACCAATCATCCATAGCTCCAGTTCCAGTGGTTCTGATGCCCTCTTCTGACCTCTATGGGCATTCACAGCATAGGTGAGCTTACATACATGCAGGCAATACATTCATACACATAAAATAAAAAATTCTAACCTAAAAATATAGGGTATCTACTCAAAGTTAAAATTAAAATCCCAGCAGGGCATGGTGGTGCACGCCTTTAATCCTAGCACTTGGGAGGTAGAGGCAGGTGGATCTCTGTGAGTTCAAGGCAAGCCTGTTCTACAGAATGAGTTCCAGGACAGCTGGGGCTACAGGGAGACCCTGTCTCAATAAAGACAAATAAATATTAAAATCCCAAAATCCATTGGCCTGGAACATCTCAGTCATGGATCTCAAGTTGTATTATGTTGAATTATTTCTGAATTATGATCACTGGATTGATAATACAGTAGAAGAAACACTACTAGATCTTTAGGAGGCACAAATGAAATAGTAAGGGGTATGCCAATTTCAGGCATTGGTGCTTCCAGATCCCCATGAAGACTGAGTAGAGTCATCATCACAGCCTGGGGTGGGTTTGTATTTTGGCCCTGAAGAAATCAATGGCTTATCTCAGCTTTGTGACAGTGAATATTTTTTTCCAAGAAAAAACAATGGCAACAAAGCACCTGTTACCAATTCAGGTTCAGAAACCACATACAAATTTTAATCCACCATTTAAGAACACTTGTCCCAGGGTGAATAAGGAGTTAGATATTCGAACTAGAATTGCTCTTGTCTCAGTATTATCTTTTCCCTCTTCAACTTCCTTCAGCCTTTGACACAATGTCAGTAAGCAAATATTAATGGCTCTTCCAAGAATGCTAGCCAGAGAAGATTTTCAGGCTGAAATATATACAGTGGCTTCACAACTAGTTACCACATAGCCTAGGCCATCACTAGAGTCTATTCTACCATTGGAGTCTTCCAATGGGAAAAACAGAGATCTATTTGGAGCTGGGTTTACAGGTGTCCCCTATTTAACATCTGGGAACCAGAAGGATGATAGACTATGGGGCCAGATGAATCCATTATGGCTGAGTATAAGAGAGCTGCTTCTTTCCCGAATAACCTAGAAGGTCTGTTTCACCCAGAAAACCTAGAAGGCAAGCAGGAGATGAGAGCAGTCCCACTTGCCATATTGGACATCAGGCATCTGCAGCCCAACCCCTAGGGGAGTGTAACTTGTAGAGTAGCATTCCTAAAGCGTATCCCTCCTGAGGCATGTCTGCCCTATCCTCTGAAGGCAAATGGAACAAGCCATAAGCTTATTGGGGGGAGGGGGGGGCTATGATTTTCCTGCCATAAAACTTAGCCATTGTGAAATTCAGGTAGGCTTCTCCTCTATCATACCCACCTGTCAAAGAGCCCAACAAAAGTATATAAGTGCTTAAACCCCTGAAATAAATGAGTTTTGCTCGCTGACACAACTCCCAGGTCTTTCTTTGGATCTGTTTTGGGTTCATCGCCATCTAGGGGACCTCTCTGCTCCCATACTTCCCTCCTTGAGGGCCCCTGCAATCAAGCCACAGCAGGGCAGCTCCCATACCTAAGGCCGCAAAGCTGGTGACCTGAGAGGCGGGAACCTCAGGACAAAGAGGAAACCAACAATAGACAAGTTGTCTTTCCTGTTTACTCATCTATAAAATGTGCTACTGATATCTCAAACCCATAGGGCAGGAGCTTCCCTGATTTTGGTAGTCATTAAATAATAATAATGCCATTCTATTATTATTATCATTACCAACAACAAGCTTGGAGAAATCATTATCTTTGTTATACCTGTTTTTAGAAATAGCAATAGGAAGGAGATCTTCAGGGAACTCACCTGCTGTGAGGTGAAACCTGACAAAGTAACTGATTGCTTTCAAGACAAAAAAAAAAAAAAAGAAAGAAAGAAAGAAATGAATGCAGGGCTGGGGGAACAAAGCAAGTTGAAGATAATCTCTTGAGTCTGTGTAGGAGCTTCCAACTGGAGCAACCTAAGGCCACAGCAATCACAACTAGCTTTGAAAACTGCTGCAGGTCAGAACATTCCCTGCTGATTAGTTACCCATGGGAACGACTGCAAGAACTGATGTAAGCAGCATCTCTGGGGACTGGAACTAGAAACAGCAGCCATGACAGTGTCAGGTTAAGAGAAGATCTCCAGCTAGGAGAAGCAACTCACTCCTCATGGAATGGTCTTTGGTTTATATTCTCTTTTAACCTGTGGAGGTATCTACAACAGGAGATTGGTGACATTCATTTTGCCAGTCCCTAAAGGCAAGACAAACATTTCATTCAGCATTTTGCTTTGCTCCAGTGCTATTCATATAATGATACCTGGTATATTTTTATGTGGATACTCAAAATCTTTTGGATGAAACAAACAGTTGAAAGTCACTTTAAGTATTCCTACTCATCAAGAGACCCAGAATCACTGGCTGTTAAATGGTCAGGTTGCAGAGCACAAACGTGTGTTTAGATTTTGAAGGATACTTTGCCAAAAACCATATGTGATCTCCAGCTAATTTTAAAGAAACAAGAAGAAATTACTAGATCCTACCACCTTAGATCTTGTGACAATAATATTACATAATGAGTTACATCCTATACGATAGGATTATGACACATGAAACAGTGTCCCTTATTTTGGAAATGCTTTACTTAGTAGCTCTTAATTCAATACACATAGCTGAGAAATCCACTGTATCATAATTATTTAGATATCTTAGAGGTCCTTTTATGCATCTGAAGCTGCTTCTGGTGTCATTCACTGTTCTAGTTTTCTTCCATTGCTGTTACAAAACACTCTGGCCAACATCAACTTGGGGAGGAAAGGGTTTATTCAGCTTACATCTACTGGGTCACAGTTCATGACTCAGGGAGCCCAAGGCGGGAAACTCAGGGCAGGAACCTGGAGGCAGGAGCTGAAGCCCAGGCCATGAAGGAATACTACTTACTGGCTTGCTCCCCTGGCTCATTCCCAGCCTGCCCTCTTATACGGTACACAACAACCTGCCCAGGGTGGCACCACCCATAGTGGGCTGGGCCCTCCCACATTGCCCAAAAATCAAGACAATACTCCACAGATGTGGCAACAGGCCAGTCCAATGGAGCCAATTCCCCAATTGAGGCTCCCTCAACCCAGGTGTGTCAAATTGACACTAAAGCTATCCAGCACATTCACTTTAAATTTCAGTTAGCTTCATGAAGGCTTTGCTTTGATAGGTATTCCAAACTTGAATGCTAACCTCCATGCCTAGTACTATACTACTGATTCTCATTGCCCAGGGATCCATGTGCTCTCCTGGCCCACTTACAAGTAGGTGGTTCCAGGTACCTACTTCTTCATTCTCCATGTACAGGGAAATGACAGTAGGATACATGTCATATTTCAGCTTTCTCTTGGTAGAACGTAGGTAATTGACAGATCAGCATACACAGGCTGCTCCACTGCATAGAATTATAACTTATAGCCACTTCCCCACTTGACTAGGAAGCATTCCATCTGGCTAGAACAGTTTACAAGGGCTATTTGATGAGCTGCACATACTTAACACTTGATAAGCCAAACGTTAGGAACAAACTCCAAAAGAAATGTGAATGCTAATTTTGTTTACTCACCAGTTTCTTGGTTGTTACAAGGTCAGACTAATTTGTTTCTTTCTTTCTGTCTCCAAGAAAAGTTTACTGAACCCTCATTTCACTAAATGCAGAAGAATTACATGGTATTAACATGGTATTATTCACATGATATTTCTCTTGAGCACCATATTTCTTTAGAAAACAGAACAGGTTCCTCAGTACACTACTTGGGAAAGAGGAACCTTTTCTTCCTGTTATGTCAGCACCAGGGGTAATACACCATATAATGGTGCTTTGCTATGTTCTGGAAAATGGGGCTTCACTGCATTTTCCCCTCAGTACTTGGAGCCCATTCAGAACACATCCCTAGAAACCATGTGTCCTGGCTAGTGAATGATATGCAGCTCACTTCTCAGGACAGCTTAGTAACCAGGTTCTATTTTTAGATGAGTGATTATCTTATAAACCTTCTTAACAGAAATCATTATCCATAGGAACAAGCATCAGTGTAAAATACAGTCAATCTTTATAATACCCTAGATACCCAAGACTCCTTTAGCCACAAGCAATTCTCATTTATACACCTCCCATGTATCTCTTCTGAAAGAAATGGATGAAAGCAAGACATTTGTCTCCAGTTGGTGGCGCTGTTTTTGGAGGTCTTGGGGTGTGTGGCCGTGCTGGAGGAAGTGTGTCACTGGGAGCAGGCTTAATGAGTTTTAACAAGCCTCATGGTCTACAGTCACCCTCTCTCTGTTTCCTGTGCTCTTTGCGAGATGTGACCAGATGTGACCCTCGGTTTGCTGCTCCGGTCTCCAGCCGCCATGCCTCCCGCCACAATGGACTCTAATTCCTTGGAACCGTCAATCATAAGCTCAAATAAACTCTTCCTTTTATAAGTTCCTTGGTCATGGTGCTTTATCACAGCAACAGAAAAGTGACTAATACCCCATCTCTCCAGCCCAACTGTTATATTTTACTGTTACCATTGTTAATCTCTTACTGTGATGAATTGTAAATTAAACTTTCTCATAGAAGTACATGTATGTGGGAGCACAGGGCCATGTATGGTGGAGAAGGTCTGTGATTTCAGTCCTAGGAAGCTGACGAAGGAGAGTCATGAACTGGAGACAAACCTAGACTATCTAATTTGACCACGTCACAAAAGAAAAAGACCAGTGGGAAAGAGGGTGGCGAGGAAGAAGATGAGACATAGAAGAGGAAGGGGAGAAGGAAAGGAAGGAAGGTCGGTCACAATGTACAGGGTTTAGGAATACCTGTAGGTTAGGGGCTAGATGCAGTTTCCAGTACTCATTGGTCTTAGAAGGCATCACAGGTGGATGGGGGTATTATATAAGTCCTCAGTTTTCCTGCTTTTCACTCGTCCTCACACTTGAAACACTGGTTTTCATTACCATACTGTGTATCTTTCAAGAAAATGATTTCAAATGGAATGAAGTTGTGGCGGGATTTTGTATCCAAAATGACTGACTCATATTTTCTCACGATTTAGCATCCAAATGAGAGCATAAATGGCTCTTATTGCTGAGCTACTAGAAAGAGAGGATGGGCAAGAAAATGTGTCTTTTATTATTTTACTGCTTGTCCCTGCAATCTTGTTATTCTTGTTAGAGACCATTATTGGGGTTGTAATATCTTATTTGTTGAACAAAAGACCTAGAATGCCTCATGCTTAAAGCAAATACATAACAAATGAGCGTATCCATGGATTTCAAATGGCAAGGCTGTAACTAGGATGCAGCCAGCTACCATTTATGTTTGTTTCTGTAATGCATAGCAACAGAGTGTCTCTTTTTTGTGTATCAGGAATTCTAGGATTCTACTACTTCACAATGCAGATGGTTCATTAAAGCACCCAATGCTATTTAAAGGAAACTGCCACAGGAAAAGTGACCATCTTCTTTGATGCCTTTTGCAAACCCCTTCTGACTCTGTGTAACAGAAATCTTCATTCTTATCTTCTACACCAGGCTAGATGACATCTCCAGATATCTTTCTGTCACCTCAGCATAAGGATGATTAGTTAAGAAGCAGCATTTCTATTTTCCTTTCATTGACAGAAAAAAAATCCAGCTCAGAGCCTAGAGAGACAGCTCAGCAGTTAGGAGCACTGACTGCTCTTTCAGGGAATCCTGGTTGGATTTCCAGCACCCACATGGCAGCTAACAACTCCAGTTTCAGGGGATCTTACACCTTCTGATATCCATGGGCATTGCATGATATGGGTGTGTTTACACACATGTAGGCAATACATTCATGCATATAAAATATAAATAAAATATTTTTAAAATATATCCAATACAAATTATCTTAAATGGAAATGGAGAACAATCAGATCATGAAGCTGCAACATTTAAGGGTCAAAGCAGCTTCCGGTATGGTAAGATTCATGGCCAGAATGTGGAATTTTGTTTTTTTCTGGTTTTCCTTGAACCAGCTTCACTTTCAATGAGTTTCCTCCATTTGATAACACAGATGACCATCGGCTTCTAAAAAACTTCGGACCTTTTGTGATGCCCATGAGAAAGAGAGCAAGCCTCTGTTTAGTGTCTGTCCAGATCCAGGGACTGCTCTCATCATCTTTCCAACAGGGTCACATATGCACCTTTGAGCAAGTTACTTAACTAGAAGTGAGATTTTATGTAGATCTGGGACAGAAGAGCCAGGGGTTCAGGTCAGCCCCACATCAACTAGAGGAGAGAAAGAAGCCTACTGTGGGCCAAAGATGTCCACAAAGAATGTTTCACAGGTTAAAGACACACATTTACCCAAAGGTGCATTATCAACAAAGGACCTGGTAGGGAAAAATGCTTTAATTCTATTGTGGGATCTTGTTGACAGCACCTTCTCAATAAGATAAAGATGCCAAGAACATAGACATGTAAGTCTCCATAAATGCTTTATTCACCTTCTGAGTAACTTTACCTAGGGACCTTTCAAAGCTCGCCATGCAAAATCAATACCATCTGTGTATGTCTGCTATTTACTTTGTAATAAATATCTGAGTATTAAAATAAAGCCAAGCTGCCTTGGCTTCATGCAAATATTTCAGAAATTTTGCATATAGCAACTCACAGACCCATTCAAGGCCAGAAAGCTTGGTAATGTCCAATACTGAAAACACTTAGAAATGAGGATTGACTCTGAGAATAATATTATGTGCTGGACAGACACTATCTAATATCTAATACTAGAAAGGAGGTAGACATGGCTGATTACATTGTAGACAAAACATTGAAATTAATACGTGTGTGAAATACAAACTATATTTTACTTTCTTACTCAAAAGGAGTGTCCAAGTGGATTCTTCGGAGAACCTTCAAAATAGAAAGGGAAGAGTGAATTAGACTTCCAATAGAAAGCCTAAAGCTTAGAGAAGTCAACACTCCATAAGCAAGAAGTAAAGGAGAAAAACAAATCAATCAAACAAACAATGAAGGCATCTGAAGGAGGCAAGCAAAGCAAGCCATCAACACAGTGAAGAGGCATTTGGGATTCACATTGGAATACAGGCAAAGAGAGACCCACATGTCAGGGACAGGAAGGTGCAGGACAATTCCTACACTAAGCTCTACCCACCCTGTGGAAGATTCCTACAGTGGGATCCCCCTGGGGATGGCTCAGGAGACAGATATTAGAAGTACAATTATGGACATACTTAAAGAAGTACAAGATTATGAAGACCAAATCAAAGAACTAAGAAAAGAGAATGAAAAAACTCAAGAAGGACCTAGATAGAATGACAAACTCCAGAAGGAAGTGGAAACACTGAAAAGATCCCATGCTGAAAAAGATAAGGAAACCAACCAGTGAAGCAAAGAGCTACAGCAAGAGATTGAGAAGCTCCAAAAGGAAGTGGAAATACTAAAGAAATCAGAAGACAAAATGAAAAAGGAAATCAAACACTCATCCAATCAAGAGGAAAAGAATGGAAAAAGCCTCAGAAGCAGAATGGAGGAAGCAGAACAAAGAATATCAGACCTGGAAGATAACACAGAACAACTAAAAACCTTAAGTAAAGATTATGAAAAATTTAAAAATACACAAAAGTGGAACAACCAGGAACTGTGGGACACTATGAAAAGCTCAAACCTCCGCAACATAGGAATAGAGGAAGGAGAAGAATGCCAAGAGAATGGTATTCATCAGATCTTCAACAGAATAACAGATGAAAACTTCCCCAAACTAAAAAAAGACAAACCAATACAAATACAAGAAGCACATAGAACTCCAAACAGACAAAATCAGAAAAGAAACTCTCCATGCCACATCATCCCCTGGGAGCAACCATCCCCAGGCACTTAGAAAGAGAAATCAATAAAAGCATAACTGCAGAAGTAGAAACCTAAACCAAAACTGCAAATGGATAATAAGGCGAAAGGAAGCAACACAAACCTATCAGTCATAACCTTAAATATTAATGGACTAAATTCCCCAATCAAAAGACATAGACTGGGAGATTGGATTAGGAAACAGAACCCAACTATATGCTGTCTACAAGAAATGCATCTTACCTTCAAGGACAGGCACCACCTTAAAGTGAAAGGATGGAAAAAAATATTCCAAGCAAATGGTACCAAAAAGAAAGCAGGTGTTGCTATTTTAATATCAGACAAAATAGACTTCAAAGTAAAAGAAATCAGAAGAGACAAACAAGGGCATTAGATTTTTATCAAAGGAACAATTCACCAAGAAGATTTCACAATTATGAATATATATGCACCAAACTCTGGTGCACCAAACTTTATAAAGACAATTCTCCAGGACCACAAGGCACAGATTAATCCCAGTACACTCATAGTAGGGGACTTCAATACCCCACTGAGCCCTTTGGACAGGTCAACAGGACAAAGACTAAACAGAAAGACATCTGAACTGAACGATATGATACACCAAATTGACCTCATAGACCTCTACCGAATATTCCACCCTAATACCAGAGAATACACTTTCTACTCAGCACCCCACAGAACATTCTCCAAAATCGACCACATACTGGGACACAGAAGAAACCTCCACAAATACAAAAAGATTAAAAAAATTTCATGCATTCTATCAGACCACAGTGCAGTAAAGCTCACTATCAACACCAGGATAAGCCGTACTATCTACAAGAACACATGGAGACAAAACAACACGCTCTTGAATAATGAATGGGTCAAGGAAGAGATAAAGAAATAAAAGCATTCCTGGAACGGAATGACAATGATAATACAACACAAAATACCCTATGGGATAACTTAAAAGCAGTCCTAAGAGGGAAGTTTATAGCTGTGGGTGCCCACACTAGAAAAACAGAAAGAGCACAAGTGAACGATCTAACACTGCAGTTAAAAGCACTTGAGAGGCAACAACAGATGAAGCCTAAACGCAACAGACAGGAAGAAATAACAAAAATCAGAGCAGAAATCAATGAAATAGAAACAAAGAGAACAATACAAAAAAATATCAATGAATCCAAAGTTGATTCTTTGAAAGAATAAACAAGATAGACAGACCTCTATCTAGCCCAGTTAACAAAAAGAAAGGAGGAACAACTCCAAATCAATACAATCCATGATGAAAATGGAAATATCACAACAGACAATGAAAAGATCCAGAAAACAATACGGGAATACTTAAAAAAAACCTATACTGTAACAAGTTTGAAAACCTAGAAGAAATGGATGAATATCTGAAATCCTGGGAATCACCAAAGCTCAACCAAGAAGAGATCGACAGCTTAAACACGCCCATAATATATGAAGAAATTGAAGATGTAATAAGAAACCTCCCAACTAAAAAAAGCCCAGGCCCAGATGGTTTTACAGCAGAATTCTATAAAACATTTCAAAAAGACTTACAGCCATTATTACTTAAATTGTTTAGAAGGATACAAACAGAGAGGCTGGAGAGATAGCCTAGCAGTAAAGAGCACTGAATGCTCTTGCAGAGGACCTGGGTTCGATCCCCAGCACCCACATGACAGCTAAGAATCGTCTGTAACTCCAATTCCAGGAGAACTCCAGTTCCAGGGGAATCTGAGACCCTCTTCTGACCTCTGCGGCATTGCATGTCACGGGTGAACAAACCAACATGCAGATAGTACATTCATACACATACAAAAAATAAATTAAATTAAAAAAAGAAGGATACAAACAGAGGGAATTCTCCCAAATTCCTTCTATGAAGCCAGCATCACTCTATTACCAAAACCAGGCAAAGATACAACAAAAAGGAGAACTATAGATCGATCTCCCTAATGAACACAATGCCAAAATTCTGAACAGGATACTGGCAAATCACATACAGACCCACATCAAGAAGATCATTCATCATGACCGAGTAGGATTCATACCAGAGATGCAGGGATGGTTCAACATATGAAAATCAATAAATATCATCAAGCATATAAATGGATTGAAAGACAAAAACCACACCATTATCTCAATTGATGCAGAAAATGCCTTCGACAAAATCCAGCATCCCTTCATGCTTAAAGTCCTAGAGGGAATTGGTTTGGAGGGATCATTCCTCAATGTAATCAAAGCCATATACAGGAAACCCACAGCCAATATCATCCTAAATGGGGAAGTGACAGAAGCATTCCCTTTAAAGTTAGGAACTAGGCAAGGCTGACCCTGTCACCACTCCTCTTCAATATAGTGCTTGAAACACTTGCTAGGGCAATAAGGTAAGAAAAGGAAATTAAAGGAGTACTAATTGGAAAAGAGGAAGTCAAGCTATCCCTTTTTGCTGATGATATGATTGCTTACTTAAGGGATGCTAAAAACTCCACCAGAAAACTCCTAGAAACAATTAACAGTTAAGTGGCAGGATACAAAATTAACCTAGAAAAATCAGTAGCCTTTCTTTACACTAACAACAAGCAACTGGAGAAGGAATTCAAGGAGACCGTCCCACTCACAATAGCCTCAAAAACAATAAAATACCTAAGAACAAACCTAACCAAAGAAACCAAAGATCTCTACAACAAAAATTTTAAAGCCTTGAAGAAAGAAATTGAAGAAGACATCAGAAGATGGAAAAACCTCCCATGCTCACGGATTAGGAAAATTAATATAGTAAATGTTTATTCTACCCAAACTCTTGTATAGATTTAATGCAATTCCAATTAAAATCCACAAGAGTTTCTTCACAGGCTTGGAAAAAAAGTCCTTAATTCCATTTGGAAAAACAAAAGACCCTGAATAGCCAAAATAACCCTGAGTGAAAAGAGCAATACAGGGGGGATCTCTATACTAGACTACAGGGCTATAGTCATAAAAACAGCCTCGTACTGGCACAAAAACAGACCTGTTGACCAATGGAACAAAACTGAAGATCCAAACGAGCACATACAATTTCAGCCATCTCATATTTGACAAGGGGGCCAAGAAGACACAATGGAGAAAAGACAGCATCTTCAGCAAGTGGTGTTGACAAAACTGGATCACCACTTGTAGAAGAATGAAATTAAACCCCTACCTCTCACCCTGTACAAAAGTCAACTCCAGATGGATTAAAGACCTCAACATGAAACCCCAAACTCTGAAGGCGATAGAAGAAAAAGTTGGCAGCAGACTACAAGACATAGGCGTAGGAAAAGACTTCCTAAATCAGACAGCAGCTGTGCAAGAATTGACAAAATGGGACCTCATTAAACTCAAAAGCTTCTATACATCAAAAGAAACCATCAAGGAAGTGAAGAGAAATCCCACGGAGTGGGAGGAAGCCTTCACCTCAGAAACATCTGACAAAGCATTGACTTCCAGAATATATAAACTACACAAAAATACAAAGAAGAGCACTTCGGAGGCAGAGGCAGGCGGATCTTTGTGAATTCAAGGCCAGCCTGGTCTACAGAGCGAGTTCCAGGACAGCTGGGGCTACAGGGAGACCCTGTCTTGAAAAGATAAAAAAAAAAAAAAGAAGAAAGAAAACAAATGACCCACTCAATAGATGGAGCAAAGAGCTGAACAGAGACTTCACAAGTGAGGAATTAGAGATGGCTGAGAAACATCTTAAGAAGTGTTCAACATCACTAATAATTAAGGAAATGCAAATCAAAACCACTTTAAGATATCATCTTACTCCAATAAGACTGGCTAGGATCAAGAAAACAAATGATACCAAGTGCTGGAGAGGTTGTGGGGAAAGGGGAACACTCATCCACTGCTGGTGGGAATGTAAACTCGTACAGCCACTATGGAAAGCAGTGTGGAGAACCCTTGGAAGACTTGGAATGAACTTGCCACCCGACCCAGCCATACCACTCCTGGGCATGTACCCTCAAGACTTACGCCACCACAGAGATACATGCACGGCCATGTTTATTGCAGCTCTCTTCACAATAGCAAGGAGCTGGAACCAACCCAAGTGCCCCTCAACTGATGTGTGGATAGAGAAAATGTGGTACATCTACACAGTGGAGTTCTATGCAGTGGTAAAGAAAGATGACATCATGAGTTTTGCAGGTAAATAGCTGGAGCTAGAAGATATCATGCTGAGTGAAGTAACACTGTCCCAGAAAAATAAGTGATAAATGGTATCCCTCATCTGTGGATGCTAGCACCAATTACCTAGTTGTATAGCAAACTGAGTAATGTCAATGTGATCTGAAAACACTTGTGCTCTTATATTGTGAATCCCTTAAAATATAATAAATTTAAAAAAAGAAGTATAACTAATGTCTCTCCCATTATACATACTGTACATCAGCTACGCAAGGTTAGGGACCATGAGCTTTGCCTTTTATTATATCACCAGCATCAGCTGGGTGCCTCACTTATATTTGAATCCCAAATAATTGTTAGGCAAATGTTCTGTGCATTTGGGGAAATGCTGGTAAAAAAAAAAGTTTCCATGCAGCATAAAATCATAAAACTGCTGTTTCCCAATAAATGTATCTTTGCCAAAATATATTTTGATTTGGCAGATTTCACTATGATCTGCATTTCTGGAATACATCAAGATGGGCACAGTCAGAGCATATCAGGAAATTCCTAGATAATCGTGAGGTTTTAAAGGCCAGACAGGTCAACGAAAGCAGATTTTGCTCCAAAAGAGGCAAGTCTCCCTATGGATTGCAAAAAATGAAAACAACAAACAAAAACTAGAGGCGGTTCTAAAGTTTATCTTTAGAATGGGCATGGGTCAAATTGTAAAAGTCAGCCCATGAGAGATGCCTGGGGTACAGTTGGAATACCCTAGAGAACAGTACACCTACTGGCTCGCTCAGGAGTGCAGGGTGCGTACCCTGGAGAGCACTCCCCCTGCTGGCATTTTAAGTCATTCTGGTGAACCTTCTGGCATGACAGCCTTTATTTAGAATCAGAAACTTAAAAGCTAAACCACAATAGACATTATGGTAAGGGAGATGTGTTCATTAAAAATCAAACCTAGTTCTTCAGATGTTTGTAGAAAGAAATTTTCTTCAAAAATGTTAAAAAAAATAAAAATCGCTTATCTATGGTACCTAATGTCAACAAGTCACCTACACATTCCCAGATTCCTGAAGTTGAACCCATCAGACAGACCTTTGTCAGCACTACCTCTCCCCATCCAAGGGTATGGAGACCTAGTGCAACCATGTGGGGTGGAAGGCACTCCATGGCCAGACAGACAGTGTTAGAACAGCTCCTTTCTCTTCCAGGCTGTGCTGGCCCTGTTGCAAAAGAAGCTCCTCAGAGACTCCCCAGATAATCTATAGTTTTCTAGAACATGACCATTGTACTAGGGAGTATCCTGCACTGAATTCTACTCATACCTGACCACTATAAGGTAAGAGAGAGAGAGAGAGAGAGAGAGAGAGAGAGAGAGAGAGAGAAACTAAATCTTAAAGAGCTTTTAACTTTAAATAGTTTAGAATAAGCTAAAAGAAAGTTCAGTAGAGGAAAACAGTTACATATGTACTTACAAAGGTGTTCAAGTTTTTTTAAATAGGATAGCTTAAAAATAAGTATTTTGTATATAACAATAATAACTCAAAGAATATTAGGACATTTTCCTTGCTGAGAAAATTATAGTTACTCAGTACTGGCTTTATATGTTTTTACCCTTACTATCTATCCCTCTAAGCTATGCCTGTTTTCCACATAACTGTCTTGATCTACTTCTGAACCTTCCCATTTGCTAAAAGTGTCATGTTTTCCATGAGACTGCAATGTCTGTGTCAAACACTGGCCCTGTCATTCCACTCAGTGATTACTGGCACAGAGAGGAAGCCAGCAACATTCCCTACACTCCTTTCATTTCCAAGTAAAATTCTATTATACGGAATACTGTAATTGCATATTCATTCCTGAAAAGTCTGGGGCATGAGTAAGCAGAGCTGCTATAAACACTGGGGTTCACTGGGTCCAGCCTAAGTGTCAGGCCCTATGGTCTTCGGTCTTTGGTTTTTGCTCAGTTTTCCTACCTGTTCCTCCTCAAGTGATGCTAAATTAGGCTCCACATTTCAGGTAACTAAAAACTAGATCTTAATCATTCAAATGGCTTCATGCTTTCTTTTCTGTACACTTCTCACTAGCATTGCTTAGGTGACTGTTTAAACAAGTATGCTGAAAGAAATAAAAAACAAGCTCACTTTAATAGACTTTAGTTATATAAAAGGTCAACTTTAGTTGCCTTGACTGTCTTAACAATTTAAGATCCTAAACTGCTATAACAGGTAATGCATACACTGGTGATTTATGAAGTTTTTCACTTTTCACTTTCCTTTATATATTTGTTTGTTTGTGCAGTGGCTGGGGAACAGACCTGGGCCTTGTAAAGTTGAGGCGAACAACCCTACCACTGAGCTACTATATATCAAGGTTGAATCCATTGTCAAATATCTTGTGCCTCCATTGTTGGAAACACTGTGTGGGAAATCCAAACAACACAATGACATACCAGAAGCAGACCACATTTACAGTAGGATCAAAGCTCA
Organism: Rhizomys pruinosus; assembly: GCA_009823505.1. Taxonomy (NCBI): domain Eukaryota; kingdom Metazoa; phylum Chordata; class Mammalia; order Rodentia; family Spalacidae; genus Rhizomys; species Rhizomys pruinosus. Next base: position 2,776,577 of record VZQC01010352.1, on the reverse strand, counting down.
CTTTAAAAATGCATAGAGGGCGAAACTGGGTACTTGCTGAGCTCACATTAGTAGGATCGAAAGGTTATTCCTGGACAAACTGTCAGCCCATGAAAGGAAACAGCCAGAATTGACCAGAGTCCAAGTCAACAGCTCCAGAGAGAGTGGACTGTTTTACCTCTCATCCACCTGTGCCCCTTTTCTAAGCCTAGGGAACAACCTGCAGAAGAAGGGGCATGGTAGAATGTAAGGGCTGCGATTGGGGTGAATGGTGAAACTACAGCAATGTAGTCTGGACACTCAGATGTTGAGTCAACTTTGATGAACAAACACAGGCCTGTCACCCCCCACTGGATGGTGGGGCTGTAGGTGTTTGGGCACAACAGCCTGCAGAAGACTTTTGCATGAAGGATGCTTGTACTCATGGATTACACTTATAGCTAAAAATGAAAAAAAAAAAAAACAGAGAAAGATGCAGGACAAGTTATGGCAGAATGCATGGATCTGGGATGGGGTGGGGGGTGGGGGGAAGGGAAAGGGAAAGAAAAAAAAAAAAAAAAAAAAAAAATAAAAAATAAAAAAAAAAAAAAAAAAAAAAACTAATTAAAAAAAACAAAAAAACAAAAAAACAAAAAAAAATGCATAGAGGGGCTGGAGAGATGGCCTACCGGTTAAGAGCGCCGACCGCTCTTACAGAGGACCTGGGTTCGATCCCCAGCACCCACATGGCGGCCAAGAGCCGTCTGAAACTCCAGTTCCAGGAGAACTCCAGTTCCAGGGGAATCTGAGACCCTCTTCTGACCTCCGCGGCATTGCACGACACGGGTGCACAGACTTACATGCAGACAGTACATTCATACACATACAGAAATAAATAAAATTAATTAAAAAAAATTAAAAAAATGCATAGAAACTGTGATTTTATTTTCCCATTTGAGAAAGATTTTAAAATAAGGCAGTTACCATTATTTAGACTATTAAACCATTTGAACAAATGAAACACAGAGAAAATATGTTTTACTCAAAGCCATTTATCATGGCTGCTAACATCTTTCAGCTAAATGTGTGATGTGTACGTGCAACATCCTGTCACTGTGATCTATGCAAAGAGTTAAAAATAGATGAGAGGAAAAAGACTTAGTCTTTAGTCCATTAATATAGTAATTCAAAATGCAAGACCACATTTTATCTCAGAAAATGCCTGCATCTGAAAGGATTTTTTTTTCTTTTTTAAACAACAGGCCCACTAGGGAGTGAAGATTTTTTTTAATGTATGAAGACCTTACAAATTAACCTTTGGGGAACATTAAGTTGGTTGTGCATGCCTGTGCACACTAAAAAGTGTTCAGTGTGTATAGCTTGATATCCTTATGCCTATTCCAATTTGGTACATAGATGTAGTGCTGGAGGCCAGGCTGATCCAAGATCAAGGGGTAAATCACTGGATGTTAGATAATAAATTACATAATGGCAGCACCCCTGATTTTTTTTTTCTGGAAACAGTGATGTTATTACCAGTTATCTCATGAAAGAAACAAATATTTATTTATTATAATACCTACCCTGACAATCTAGTATTGTCTACGGGGAAGGAGAAAACTAATGTTCATTGGTTTCCTTTATCTTGAAAGTCCAGTTCAACCACTAGAAATGCACAGTCATTATGATCTGGAAAGAACTTGCTATGTTAGTCAAGACCTAGGAAATAAATTCTTAATTCCAACAAAGTACCTTTAACAAATCTGTATCTTTTAAATATGAAAATCTTCAAAAACATGCAATGCAGCAGTACTGAATTGCTATTTTTGTTTTTTTAGTTATATATTTATTTTTGTGTATTTCATACACATTAATCATATTTATATTTAGACCCCTCCCTCTGTGTACCCTTCCATAGTCAGCTGACCAGATGTCATGCATTCTGTCATATATGTTAAGGCTATTGAGTCAAATTTTTGTACCTAGATGTTCTAAATATGCAGTCATCCACTGGATCCTGGTCAGCCTATCTAGCAACACTCCATTAAAGAAGGTCAACTCTCCCTCAACCAGCCTCATTCAGCTGCCAATAGTTCTTGGGCCAAGGTTGGGGTCTTGCCCACTTCCCCAGCTCTATGCTAGTTTTCATCTGAGTTGGCAAAGGTCAAGTTTCTTTCTGCAACAGATGGAAACTACTACCAAATTCTACAACTGGCCACACACAGAGAATAAGTGGTGTAGAGGGAACACTAACACATCCCTCAACGCTCACCAGTGAAGCTTCTTCATGCTACAAAGCACAATGAACACAGAAGGTCACAGCCAGCCAAAGTGTAGAGAAGAGACTGTAGAGTGTGTACTACTGGATAGGACTCATATTAAACATCACCCACCTATGGCTCAAGGACCACTGTGGAAGAAGGAGGTAGAAAGAGTGTAAGATGGAGGGGTGATAAATGACCATAAGGAAACAAAGTCTTCCAGGCTTCTGGAAACTTGTTCATATGAACATACAGCAATAGTGACCACATGTACGAGATACACAAATTACTTTTTTTTTACAGATTACTTTTTTTAAAACATGACTAACCTGATACAAGAAGCATCAACTAGAGCCATCTTTAATTTTCAAATAATCAAAAAATATCTTAATTAAATGATTTTATCCATGGTTTGCATATATTCTGTTTAGATAACTTTGCATAAAGCATTACTTGCATTTATCCCAAACAGTATAAAATAAGAAGGTCCTTGATCATTTCGATCAGTTTTTCCAATACCAAAACCAACTCCACAGAATGAAAAATATAAATAACTCTTTCTTTAAGATGAGCAGGTTGAATATCTATGGAGTACAAAACTTATCTGAAGTGAGAAACTGGTAGGCAGTCCCAGATTCATCTGCAAATTCTTAATTAACCCAGTCCTGGCGCCTCTTTCCTTATTGATGTATGCTTAATATTCTGCCTCATCTGTTACTCTTTACAAATGTCTTAGTTGGTTTTCAAGCCTAGCTACAACATTGTTGTTCAAATCAAAGTCGCTAAAGTCAGGCTTCCCAATCCAAAGTGCTGGGATCTATGTTTTTTGTTGTTGTTGTTTGTTTGTTTTTTAGCTAGTGAGGGCACAGACTAAGTCAAACACATACAAGTTTCTGCATAAAACAGGCTGCTATCAGCACCAACCTCTGTGCTTTCAATGACAAACAGCTCATTTTTTTTTTTACCTTCTTCAAGAGACGAGAGAAAACTATAAATTTCAAACTTAGAAGGGAGTCCAAGTCCACAACACTATACACCGGACATTCCAGAGATAGAAGAAACACATCATGATGAAGGGTGAAAGCCTTGGGAGGCGTGCCAGTCTCCCTGCTTCTTACAATGAATAAGCACTTATAGACCAAAGTCAAATCTTCCTTCTGCATGCATCACTCTGCACGATTCTTAATGATGATAAAGTGAAATTTAAAATGGAAGCTCTCTCTACCTTTGCCATAGCATAAATTTCAAAATCTAGTTTCTGTTCTTAAATTCATCAAGGGCAAAATAGTACTTGAAAAAATGTCAATTCTTGTGCTACTCTGCTTCCAGCCAGAGCTATAATTGGCACGCCACTGGGCAGCAACTTCGCCTCCATAGGGAAGTGAATTGCTATACTATCTTATTGCCACCCCCTCCCCCACACAAAGTGCATTCTGATATTTGACAATTTTATTTTTTCAAATATTTTATTTATTATTTTTACTTTATTTTTTTCACATAAATTTATTTTTATTTTTTAAAAAATCTAGACCCATGTTCCCGCCCATTCCCCCACCCCGCCAGAGCTCATGCATTCTGCCAAACATGCTTTTCATCTCTTTCTCAGTCTTTCTCAGTATTCTCCATTAGGAAGTTGACTGTTTTGAACAGAAGTTCACTGTTTCAGTCAGTTCTTTGATGCAGTCATTTCCGGTTTGTTTTTTCCAATATGCATTACCCCAACGGCTTTGGACAAAAGCTCAGGGGGGCCCTACACAAGAAATACTACTTACAACTAGGTTATTGGCACTAGCATCCCACATATGAGGGGAATGTATGAAGTGTATTGCTTTCAGTATTAGTGGCAGGCATTCATCAATGCCTGAGGGTCAGAAGAGGGGGCCGGATGCTCCCCTGGAACTGGAGTTGTAGATGATGTGGGTGCTGGAATCAAAGCTGGGTCCTCTGAAAGAGCAGCCAGTGCTCTAACCACTGAACCATCTCTCCAGACCCTATTCTGATAGTTTTGAACATAGCTATTACCTAGTTTTAGTACCCACAATACAAAAGTAAAGTGCTCAGTTTGGGGGTCATATTGGTCATCTCAGAATGGTACAATGGAATGCTACATATTTACAAATGTGCTTTTTCAAACATTTTTGCTGCAAACATCTGCAGGACAGAACTGACTTGGGAATCTGCTTCACTTTGATATCTATGATCTACTACACTATGGCTATAAGTGTAAGCAGGCAGGCATGGCCCCTTCAACACATATCTGCACAAAGAGACCATGTCTCCTAGCTCAGATGTCAAACACAATAAAGCATTTTCCCTAGAAGAAAGGAAGAGGCAGAGACAGGGTCTGACCCCTTTTCCCCCCTCAAATCTCTCACTCCATCCTCCTGTCTATCCCAAACAAAAAATGTTCATACCTATTTTTTCTTAACACTTTCTTTTGCTTTCTGATTTAACTAAATGTTCTGAAGTCTTTTGAAGATTCATTATGTACTTCTATAACTGTTCCAAATTCAATAAAAATGAATACCCACCTTTTTTCTTTTCATTAATACATTTTGAGACATGTATAAAAAATTACCCTAATGGACTTGGTTTTATTAAACTAGTTACTGTGAAGAAGACAGCTGTGTCAAAGGCAAGTCGAGTGGCGCAAAGCCGAGAAGAGAAGCCGGCTCGTGTTAAAGCTAGTAATGCGTTGCGACAGGATTGAACATGGCTTCACATTTTCAGAAAGGCCAGGAATAGGCTCCTCCTCTATCAACCCAGGCCTGCTCACAACACTGATTTGTTGGTTTTTTGGTTTTTTTTTTTTTTTTTTTTTTTTTTCCTAGCTGGTTCATTATTCTCTTGGGAAAGAGAGCTAGCCTTTCTAACAGCAGGAACCTGTATCTCATCAAATCAACCAGTAAGGACACCAGCAGGGAAATCCAAGCCACCTCTGTGGAAAACCAGGACTCTCCCTACTGTTATCTTCCAAAAGACAAACCTGTGCTCCACCAGGACACCGGAAAGAGCTCCTTCTGTTTGTACACACAGGAGAGAGGGAGGGTTCACCAAAGACTCCAGAGACTTGGCAGGTGTATGAAGTCTCTGCTCTGTAGGAATCCCTCAGGAATATGAATGGCCAAAGTGCAGGGCATGGGTATTAGAACAGGAAAGGAAGTAAGCAGTTCTAATGATGATCCCTTCGGAATGAATCTGAAAGGATCCAACAAACAATAAACAGGAGTAAGAGAGAGAAGCCCGAGAGCAATGGAAACCCTGACCAATCCCCTCACTTTCTCTAGCCCTCGTGTGACAATGACAAAGCTCTTACCTAATAAATGCTCTCCGTCCTGCATGCAGGCACTGTTAGAACAGCATCCAGATCGTATTTCATTTATGAGTGTGCACTATTGTTCCTCTTCTCTAGGCAAGACATTGTACTACAAACTGAAAAGGCTTGTTGTCTATTGATACACATCACTGTGTTGATTTTGTATGGAAACAAAATACAGGAAAATTATATGAGTCTCTTCTCTTGCCCTGTTGATATCTACCCGAATTCTAAAGTTTCCCTCTGGGATACTTCATGGGATTTCATCTAATATTTTTCTTTGAGTCTACTCAATCTCTCACTAACAGAAAAATGTGTTGTTTTTATTTTAAATTAATTTCAATTTAGAAATTAACATTTTAAAAGAATCTGGGATCACAGTAAGTGAATGATATGGCTGTGGAATAGCGCTGTCAGCAGCAAACATGTCTGCTCAGCGCACATACACACATGCACAGAATCGGCCTTCTAGAAAGTCCTAGAAGATTATTTTTCAAGATTAATTTACTTTATATGTTTGAGTGTTTTGCCTGCATGTACATAAATTCACTAAATGCATGCCTGGTACTTGTGGAACCAGAAGAGGACTCAGATTCCCTGGAGCTGGAGTTACAGGCAGTTGTGAGCCAGCCTGTGGGTGCTGGGAATTCAACCCTGGTCCTCCACAAGAGCTGCAAGATCTCTTTACCATTGAGCTATTGCTCCAGCCTCCATAATATGTTTTTTAAGATGAAAAGAAGCTCTGCTGAAAATAAGTATTTCACTTGCCTTGAAGCAAGTATTTTTGAACATGGGAACATTTCTCGATGAATGTCTCAGAAAATTGTTTATTAACAAGATGTCCTTCTGATAGGAATATTTTTAGCATTTCATATATACATACATATATATATATATATATATATATATATATGGGGCAGTCAGGTTGGAGGACAACTTGCAACAGTGTGTTTTGAAAGGGGATGTTCATAATCCTACATGTGTTGAGTCATGGTTTCTAAACATCAGCTGTACTGACATCTGGGACTGGATAACTGTGGGAATTGTCTAGTTCAACACCAAATGTTAGCCACAACAGCCCATAGCCTAACTTACTAAATGCTAGCAGTGCGTACATCTCAAAGGTGGAAGACAACAAAAGCATCTCCAAACAAGGCTACCGTCCCTTAGGAAGAGTGGCCTCAGCCTAGAAGCACAGTTCCAAGCCTATCAATAAGACTCATTCCTCCATTGTGACAAAATGACTTCTCTTTTACTTTGAGTGACATTTCTTTTATTCTTTTGGAGTAACTGTACCATTTTTTTTTTAACTCCTGTACCTTAGGGCAGCTGATCCCATTGACTATTTGCCAAAGCTTAGCTAGGCTTCCAGACAGATCCTCCAGAAGAACTTCTACTTCAGAACTCTAGAACAATGAAATAGCCCAAGGGTACACAATCCTTTGTATTTAAAAGACAAAATGTAGGAGGAAGAATCTTCTCATTAGAATTGCATAAATAAAGCCTTCACCTCCCCATACTCAAAATCTTCAGATTCCCCATCTTTGTTTCTATGGATGTGTCCAACCCTCCCTCCTCCTTGACCCCCAATCAAATCAACATGGACAAGCATAAAAGGTTTTATTGGAACAATATTTGGGAGAAAAGTAGTGGTCAAAATAATCACTTAACTTTCACATGTTCTATAATAATCAATTTATTTTTTTAAGAACTATTTATTTATTTATTATGTGTATGAGTGTACTGTCTGCATGTAGGTTTGTGCACCCATGTCATGCAATGCCACGGTGGAGGTCAGAAGAGGGTGTCAATTCCCCTAGAACTGGAGTTAAAGACAGTTCTCAGCCACCATGTGGGTGCTGGGGATCTAACCCAGGTCCTCTGCAAGAGCAGTCAGCCCTCTTAACCACTAGGCCATCTCTCCAGCCCCTCTATAATAATCAATTTAGAAGTCACCGTAATAGAAGCAAATGATGCCAACAAGAGGCTTTTTATTAAAATTTTCCACCTGACAGATGTCTAGAAAAATAGACATATTTTCAAAGGAAGTTTTTCAACAGTGTACCAAAAACTAGGCCAGTTATATGAAATAAAATACCCTGGCCACTAGAAAGACACAATCTTTTCTGCTGCCTCTGTCCCTGTCAGGTATCACTGGGCAAGCCAACCCTTACCACTGTCCTCAAGTCCCTAACCAAGTTCTGATTTCCCTTCATCTCAACCACCCCCCCCCCCGCAATTTGATGTGTCGAACATCTAAGGAATACACACACACAATCTCAAAGACACACCCTCTGAATCAGCCACCCGGCCCTACCATCCCCACAGCCCTCCTTTTAGATCCACAGAAGGCCCAGATTTCCAGCATCATCGTCTGCTTCATTTCCTACATCTAGCAAAGTACGTCTTCAACTGTGCTGACTGAGGACAAAACACAGCAAGCTGGATGGAGCTTGAGAAGACATAGCATGGTGACAACCCTCTTCTCGTTTCAATTTCTAACCTGGGAGCTGCAGATACTTTGTGATTCATTTAGCTATGGTGTGAAACCTTTGCTGGTCAAAGAGTCCTTTCTCCATACAGATTTTTTTTATTTTTATTTTTTCCCCACTAAACTAGTCCCTTCCTTCTTAATATATTTGCATGCCTGGAACTCAAAGGAAGTTCCTTCCTTTGACCTGGTGATAGTCATTGCTCTGTTTCCCCATCCCTTCTCTAGGTTCATTTGGAGACACCTGCTCACTAAACCAATAAGCAACGTCACCAACAAGGCGTCACCTGCTGGGGCGACAGAGAGAACCACAGACCCCCAGAGGAGCAGTGTCTCTAATTAGGACCCGCGGGTTCCATAGCCCCTCTGATAGCAGGGACTCCTAGGATTCCCTCCTAGAGTCCAGCCTTGTCTGAGCTACATCCTCCAGAGAGAAAGCAGGAAAGACCAGAGGTGTCAGGTTTAAATAAAAGGTGACCCGGGAAGAGCCTATGGAAGTGCACCATTGGGCCGAAAAGAAATGTAACCCGGGAGGAAAGAGGCCCGGAAGAATGAGGGAGAAGAGATGTCAAGCAAGAAGCTTGTTTCCTTTAATCCTCTCCCAGGGCCTCTGCAGAGTCTGAGGTCTCCCTGTCATGGAGACAGACTGCAGCAACACAAGCGACCCCAACCGGCAACCTGCACACGCGTGCGCGCACACGTACACTCACACTGCCTGCCGCCGAGTTCCTTGCTGCATGCAGACTTCTACCTGACTTCCCAACCCAAAACACTGCACTCCAGTGCGAGATCAGGGATTCCTGTGGGCTAGAACAAACACCACTCCCTCCCTCCCTCCGTGAAAGACACAAACCCAAACCACAGTGGAAGAAAATAGCCAGGCTCCATGGAAGCGAGGTACTGGTGCCTCCCCATTAGTGAGACTACCTTCCTAAGTGCCTCAGGTCTGCTCACATCTCCAACTAGGGAACCAAAGCTCCCGCAATTAACTAGGAGATGGGGCAGGAGCTCGGATTCCAAGGGACCTCAGAGATCCACTCACTCAGCCACTAATCCAGGGGACTTGGCTCACAGGTAATCTCCCAGTCCTTTTCCCACCCTTTCAGTCCCACAAGCAGCACCCGGGTTCAGAGGCGCGGTCCCATCTCGCTCCTTCCCTCCTTCCCCCAAATCCTTCATCACCTATCCAGCTCGTCCTTCCAGGCCACTTTCTGCACTCAGCCAGGTCTCAACATGTGGCCTCACACACTCCCTCGGGAGGGGATTCTTGATCAAACCTACCTCTCTCCATCATTAGCTTGTTCTGATTCTCCAAATTGAGCAAGTCCACCCTCCCTTCCAGAGCCCACGGACCCTCACCGCCTTCCTATGCTCTGGTTTAAATCCGCTTTTCTCGTGCCCCACTTCCCATCTATTTTCCCTCCTACCAGGCTGGTTCAGGACAGACTAGCCCTGTACTCTGTGCTCTCGCCCTCTCTCCCTCCCCAGGGACACCCCACTTTCCCACTGAGGCTGTGCCAGGCAGGCTCCTGCTCCCCAAATCTAGCCTTTGCGTCTCGCACCGGCCGGCTTCAGCCAGGCGGGTCCCCTCCCTCCATCAGCGGTCCTTCTTCCCCACGTACTCCCACCTAGCCCCGGAGCCGGTCCTGCCCTCCCGCTCTGCCCTTCTCCTTTGCGGAGCATCCCTGAGACCAGACGCTTCCGAACTGTCGAGCGGCTCTGAGAAGCGTCGGGCACCGAGGACTGAAGCCAGCCGGCTCTCGGGGTGCCCGGGCGCTCCTCCCGCCCGCCGGCCCCGGCTCCTACGGGCTCGCAGCCCTGGCCCCACCGCCCCGCACCGCATAAACTTACTTGCGGGTCGCCGGGAGGGGGCTGCGGTGAGCGGCGCGGGCCCCGCGGTGGCGAGTGCGCCCCTCTCGGCGGGGCCGGGCGCGGCGCTGGCACTGCGCTCAGCCTGACGCAGCCGGGCTCTGCCCCCGCCGCCGCCGCCGGGGCCGCCGAGCGCTTGCAGACATGCTCAGTTTCCGGACCAGCCCGCGTGGAAGCTACCAAGAGGCAGCCGCGGCGGGGGAAGCGGCCCCGGCGGCCGCGAGCTGGAGGCGACCATGCTGGCGGCCCCGGGAAGAGGGGGGTGACGCGCTGCTAAAAATAGCTGCTGCGGAAGGAAGCGGGCGGCTGCCGGTGCCCCCCTCGCTGTGCACCCAGCCGGGGCGTTCAGGCTCCTCAGCTCCGGTCCTGCTGTATCCCTACCCTGGGAAATGGGGCCCAGCCAACAGACACCTGCCAGGGGGCCTGGGCCAGAACCCGGTCCCCCTATCTGCCCTGCAGCCCCACTTTCAGGATCTAGCCAAAGACAGTGTGGAAAGTTGGGCTAAAATGCTGCAAAGGCTTCTCTGCTACAGACTCATGGAGAGGAGGAAAAAGTTTTTAGAAGCTTTATTTTGTTGAATCAAAAAAGGAGGGAAAGCGGACAAAATTCGGTATTCTGTTCGGGCTGTTTGCGACTTCTTATTCCGCAGGATTTTACATAATTCGTTGACACTCGCCGTGACCTTGGAGGTTACTGTTGTTCTTACTGCTGGAGCTGTCATTTAAGACTACCTTCTGCGGCTCCCATCTTCTCCAGCTCAGCTTCCCAGTTAAAAGCTGAAAAGTGGAAACAGAAGCAGTTAGGTTTCAGTCAAAACTGGAACCTGGGCTTTTTGTCACCTTGAGGAAAGAGAGGTGATCCTCTTGACGGGAAGTGTTTCTTGAGCTAAGGCAGACACATCAGCCCATGGATCCCTCAGAGACACCTGAGCTGTTTCCTAAGATTAATCTCAGCTCTAGTCCACCTCAGCTCCTGACAATTAGTTAACTGTTACCCGCCTTTAAAGTGAAATGTGCAGGAATATCTCTACATAGAGAGACAGGGAAAGGGTAATGGGAGGGTGAACAGGCATAAAGTAAGATGAGATGGATGGATGTCACGGATAAACTATTTTATATAACAAAATAGCATTTTAAATTTATACAGTGAAATGTGGAAATCAGCCAAGTTTTATTATTTGCATCCCTCACAATCACTAAAGTAGAATCCTTATTTGATTGACAGAAGAGGACATTGAGGCTGAAGAAAATCCTAAATTGCATACAGAATCTGTAAGATGAGGATTCCCAAGGTTGAAGCATAACCTATCCGGGTGAGTCGGTAGTTCTACCTTAAATAAGGGATCAGAAAAATTAGGAGATGTTTTCAGTGCACCTGACTATGAATGTGTTCTGTTACCTTTCCCTACTTTTTAAGTTGAAATTCAGGGCTTAGATGTGACTCTTCATCCCCATTCATTCAAAGAGAATTGCTGAAAATCTTCCAAGACCATGCATTGACCAGGAATGCGTCCCACAAATATCTCTCAGGCCAGACTCTTAAAGTCACACTCATTTGTCATTATTAAAAATTAATGTTTTTTTCTAGCACAATTAAAATCATACAGGTGTGATTTTTCACAGAACTACAGCACTATATGTCTGTCAGTCTTGAGATATCCTCCTAAATTGGTTGCTTCCATCCCCAATCATAATGTAATTTAGTGTGATCAAGGTGGAGTTTCCCTGCATTATCAATGCAACTTAGACAACCTTTTCTGTCAGTGGTAAAAGAGGATGAAAAAGAAACGCCATGCCCATACCTGTTGCTGATCTTCTGCAATCACCAGTCACTTAAGGTGGTAAGAGATACTCTGAAGGTTTTCATGATACAGCCTGCATACTACATAGAGTCGGGAAGCAGGTCATGTTTTGATTTTAAACAAATCCTTTGGGGTTCCCACATTAATACACAGTTCCAAAGCACATTGTATTCCAGACTTTCAATGCAAACTGACATAAACACAATGTAACTAACAAAGACACATGAAGAACATGTATTCATTACTCCAGGTAGCTCTGAAGTAGAGGCAGGAGAGATTTCTCACTGTACAAAAGTATTAGAAAGAATATAGTTTCCCCTCTATCACCTTCATAGTTTCGGGTTTCATGTTGAGGTCTTTGATCCATTTGGAGTTGATTTTTGTACAGGGCGAAAGGCAGGGGTTTACTTTTATTCTTCTACAAGTGGCGATCCAGTTTTGCCAACACCATTTCCTAAAGATGCTGTCTTCCTCCATGGAGTCTTCTTGGCTCCTTTGTCAAATATGAAGTGGCTGAAATTGTATGTGCTCAAGTTTGGATCTTCAGTTTTATTCCATTGGTCTACAGGTCTGTTTTTGTGCCAGTACCAGGCTGCTTTTATGACTATAGCCCTGTAGTATAGTTTGAAGTCTGGTATAGAAATCCCTCTTGTATTGCTTTTTTCATTCAGGGTTGCTTTGGCTACTTGAGATCTTTTGTTTTTCCATATGAAATTAAGGATTTTTTTTTCCAAGCCTGTGAAGAAACTCATGGGGATTTTAATTGGGACTGCATTGAGTCTGTATATTAATTTGGGTAGAATGGACATTTTTACTATATTAATTTTTCCAATTCATGAGCATGGGAAGTCCTTCCATCTTCTGATGTCTTCTGCAATCTCCTTCAAGGGTTTAAAATTTTTGTTGTAGAGATCTTTGGTGTCTTTGGTTAGGTTTGTTCCTAGGTATTTTATTGTTTTTGAGGCTATTGTGAGTGGGAAGGTCACCTTGTATTCTTTCTTAAGTTGCTTATTGTTGGTGTAAAGAAATGCTACTGATTTTTCTAGGTTAATTTTGTATCCCACCACTTTACTGAAACTCTTAATCATTTCTAGGAGTTTTCTGGCAGAGTTTTTAGCATCCCTTAGGTAAACTATCATATTTTCTGCAAAAAGGAATAGCTTGACTTCCTCTTTTCCAATTAGTACTCCTTTAATTTCTTTTTCTTGCCTTATTGCCCTAGCAAGTGTAGCAAGTGTTTCAAGCACTATATTGAAAGGAATGGTGATATGGGGAAGCCTTGCCAAGTTCCTACCTTTAAGGGGAATACTTATAACTTTTCTCCATTAAGAATGATGTTGGCTATCCACAAGACTCATCATACAGCAGAGAAAAATGCACAGTGATGTTTATTGCAGCTCTCTTCACAATAACAAAGAGCTGGAACAAACCCAAGTGGCCCTCAACCAATGAGTGGAAAGAGAAAATGTGGTACATCTACACATCATGAAATTTTCAGGTAAATGGATGGAACTAGAAGATATTATGTTAAGTGAAATAACACCTTCCCAGAAAAACAAGTAACAAATTGTACCCCTCATCTGTGGATGCTAGTACCAAGTACTTAATTGTAATGCAAACCGAGCAACATTAATGTTAATATTATAGTCCTCATGATCTGAAAGCAACTGTGCTCTTATATTGTGAATCCCTTAATAGGTTCTAGAGATAACATACCATTTATTTTCAGACTTTGGAATTTTGGTATATGGGTAGAGGGTATGTATTCATATTTTAGAGTAATATAAAATCAAAATGGGGGCTGGAGAGATGGCTCAGTGGTTAAGAGTACTGACTGCTCTTGCAGAAGACCCAGATTCGATTCACAGCACCCACATGGCAGCTAAGAACCGTCTTTAACTCCAGTTCCAGGGGAATCCAATGCCCTCTTCTGACATCCACAGCATTGCACAACATGGGTGTAATAACCTACATGCAGACAGTACGCTCATACACATAAAAATAATAAAATGGAAAAAATAATAAAATATTTTTAAAGGAAAAAAGAAGAAAAGGAGAAAAAAGAATATAGTTCCCTCTTTCTCTTCCACTTATCATTGCTTCCTGTGTTGGTGATAGTATCTTTAGACTATGACCATAGCACAGCTCCATCAATATACAGATGACAAAGCTTGCTATCTTGATTTTTTTCATTAAAAAATAATAAAACCAAGCCTTTTGCTCTGGCGAGGAGAAGAACAGCAAGTGGCTGTCCAGGCTTACTCAAGCAACTCTGTTTTCCTGGAGAAAGAAAATTTCTCAAATGGAGAATGCTCAGATAGCAGAAGGGATAGGCAATGCCTATGAGATAGGAATAATAGATGCTGACAGCCCTCATGAACCCTGCAGACTAAAAAGGACAGCAATCCTGGTGGGATATCTATTGGTCAGAGGTAACTCAGAAATGAGCAAAAGAATAATGAGGCTTTGAAGTGATTTTTCCCCTATCTCTTTTAGGTAAGATGCTTTGATTTGCCTGCCTACTGGTAACAGTTAGTTCTGTCTTTGTTATCTTTTCATCTTTATTTCAGGCCCTGGGTCACTCATTAAAGCCATCTAATGAACAATGTAGACAGCTGAGGCCTCAAGTCCAAAGTCTGTCTCTACAGGGGAAGAATGTTTTCCATATTATACAGCCTATTCTTTCTTTTGTGGTTCAGTATACTTGACCACTATATAAACTAATAAAAAAATAGACATTTTCCCCTTTACCTTCCAAGCATGAACAGATGGGAGGGTTGATGATGATGTTCCTATAGCTACTATGTTGGAGCATTGCTAGAATTATCCTTACTAAATTATTTTGACACAGAGTGTTTTGTATCCCAGGTTGGCCTTGAACTCAATCATGTTGCTGAGCATGAGCCCACAGTCTCATTCATGCTAGGAAATCATTCTGCCAACTGAACTACATCCTCATTCTTACAATTGTTTAAACAACTTTGTCCCTTGAAATTTCTAAAAATATGAATAAAATATATGAAATCAACCCAACGTTAAACAAAATCACTAAACCTAGTCTTTCCTTTGATCTTCCTCTTTGACGTCATACTCAGTCTTCCATGAACTCCTCTGTTGGCTTCTGATGCACCATATCTCCTCTCCTGCTAGAATTTTCCTCCTTTTTTCCTAGTTCATTGCTGCTAACTCCTCTCTAGTTTTTCGTTCCTCTCCTACTTCGCTCTCACTTATATTTTACTTATCACCATATTATCCTTTTCTTTGCTGCTGAATGCAAGGTATTGGAAGATTGGCACTGTGGTTTTTATGTGTTCTTTGATCTTCAGTGCTTAGTAGGTGCTTGCTGAGGCATTCGAGGGCTATTAGAACATGTGTATTTACATGTAACACAAGATGGCTTGGTCAAAGACATCACTTGGTTTCAGAGAGTGGAGGGCAGGTGGAGTGGAGGTGGGAAAGTAGGAGTCATGCAACACATACTTTGCCTGCTTCACCAATTTGTCCAGGGAAAGCTCTTTCTTCCTCCTTTACTTTTTTTTAAAAAAATCATCTAACTGAATTCATTTATTTATTACATCTGTTTTTATTAGCATTTTCATTTCATGTGTATGGGTGCATTGCCTGGATGTATGTAAATGCACCCATGTCATGCAATTCATGCAGAGGTCAGAAGAAGGTGTCAGATCCCCTGGAACTGGAGTTATAAATAGTTGTCAGCCACCCTGTGGGTGCTAGGATTCAAATCTGGGTCCTCTGCAAGAACAGCGAGTATTCAACTGCTCAGCCATCTCTACAGCCGTTAAATGAATGATTTAATTATGTCATATACCACACTGTCAACCATCTCTTATACCTTTGGGTACTGGCACTGACCCCAAGCATGTTCTGGTTCTACTGTATGAGGGCAGCCCATTTTAGACCCGTGGACATGGGCTCATTCTCTACTGCCTGTCTTCCACACAAAATTTGCCTTTAGAAAATCAGAGCTAAGATGAAAATGTGAAAATGTTCCTAAAAATAGTTCTTTAAGAGAAAAAGAAAATATCAGGAAAGCTTCATTAAAGAACTACTAAAAATCTATCTTCCTGATAATTATTTCTGTTTTGTGAAAAAATAAAATCAGAAGAATTAAATGCAAGTGATTTAAAGCCATTTATGTCCAAATTCTACATAAGTGTCATAACAGATCAACTCATGGTATGCACTAAAGATATGAATGTTCTTCCCTATCCCCTGCATGTTAAGGCTGAAACTGCTCTAGGTAGTAGTCAGGGGACATTAAGGATGCTCACAATATTTGTGAATCAAAGATGCTTCTTGCCTAAAAGACTTAGTTCTGATGGTCCTTTCCTTAGGGAAGAAGAATGTGCATAATTATGTACTTCAAATATCAGGCTGCTCTTTTCATGTCTCTAAGTCTAACACAAACATGACTTAGGTACTGAGCAAGCAGCAATGTCTTGATAAAGCTGTGAGTCTTTCCTCTCTTCTTCCCCATAATGTCTATTGCTACAATAACAAATATTTTAACTGTATGACATCAAATTCTCAAGCATTATGAAGATATTCATCATACAATATTTGTTTCAAAAAGATTTTTAATATAATGGATTCAAAAACAAGGCTACATCGAACTTAGCTGCCTCTCTGCTGTGCAGTTTACCAGATACTCTCTTAGCATGCTGCTATCCAGTGAAGCAGTGTGTTACTCAACACATTTTTGGGTATATATCTAGAAATCTACCTTACACTGCTTAGATGAAAAGAAATTGATTTTTCATGCAATACAGGATAAAATAAAACCTTAGAGAACAATGGGCTTCTATAAAGAGATAAAAAGAAGATTCTGTCCATTTCCAATTAGCATCATTGTCAGTTTCATTTTCCTACCTGCTAGCAGGCTCCTGTACAACCTGCACAGTCATAGGATCTGTCCACTAATGAAACACTAAATTGATTCCATTTGTTTTGATTTCAAAGATCTCAAGGAAGTTAAAAAACTTACTTCCAAATAATAGAGTATGAAGAAGGAAATGAAGCAGCTTTTTAGTAGTGAATCTTAGCAGACAGTATCTTAATCCAGTGATGTGTTGGGAGCTGCGGAGTGCTGCACCTCAAATATGGCGCCAGTTTCCGCCTCCCACCCCCACGGGGGTGAGCGCTCCATGCAGCAAACATGTCCTTATTTGGTTTGGCTTTGCTGAAGCCCTCTGTTCCGCATAGAGATATCCTATCCTTGAGACCCACGTGGTGGAAGTCGATTGGTTGTGACATGCCTTATAGGTGGTGAACCAGAAAGGGACAGTGAGAGAGCAGATGTAAGGTTACCCGAATAAACTGCTTGAGGAAGATCGCTCTCGTGTTGTGTCTTCTTTCGCTGGACGAAGGGGGACGCGACAAGTGGTGGCCCAGTACAGGGATCCTCGCTTCTGATCAGAACCTCAAGCAGTCGGGGTGGCGCCGGAAAGTCCCCAGGTAAGGAGGGACGATAAAGGTCGCGGTGAGCGACAAGTCAAAGACCGCGGTAAAGCGGCAAGGATAAATTCGCTGTTTGGCGAATCAAAAGTGAAAGCTCGTGGAGTTGCGAGCCAAGATCAGTAGATGGAAGTATATCTACTTCTCGCTGGGAGTCTGGTTGTTAGTTTTCTTTTCAGGGTGATTGTTTTCTTAGTATTCTGCAGGGCGTGTCCAAAGGAGTTAACATGGGGAACTCACCGACCCACCCAATTTTTTATGCGCTCAAAGACTTGCTTAAGGCAAAGGGGCTAAAACTTAAAAAGGAAACATTGATTAATTTTTTGACAGAATGTGATCTTATTGCCCCCTGGTTCTTAGTGTCAGGGAGTTTGACAGTAACAAGCTGGGATAAATTGGGGAGAGATCTTGATCTTGTGTGGGAGCAAGGCACGCTTAAAGCTGGTATCTGCCCGATATGGAGGCTGGTGCGTGCCTGTTTGGGGGATCAAAAGTGCTGCCCAGCATTGGAAAGAGGGCAGGCAGCCTTGGAACAGTTACAGGAAGAAAGATCAAAAGGAGATAGTCAAATGGTAGAGAAGGAAGTGACCCATCTTGAAAGTTCAGATTCAGATCAGAGTGAACTTGAGGATGAAGAGCAGGATATGTTGGCTGATGAGGTAGAGAGTTTGGTAGAAAGCATGAAGCAAGTGAATGTTAGCATACAGCCGGCAGGCCTGGGACCTCCGTTACTACCTACGGCCCCGGGACCCCCTCCGCCTTTTGCGGTACCTGGCACTTTGTTTCATCCGGAGTGCTGGAGGGAGGTAGCCGCTCAAAATCCAGCCCTATGTTTTCCAGTCTTCCAAAACCAACAGGACAATAACCGTTATCATGAGCCACTCGATTTTAAAATCATAAAAAATTTTGTGGCAAGAATGGTGGAGACAGCAGGAAAAGTATTTGGTGACCCCGACACTGCCATGCCGCTTGTTAAACAATTGGTATTTGAACAATGTACAAAGGAGTGTAGGCAGGCAATAAACCCTTACAAAAATAAAGGCTTTGAAGTGTGGATGAAGGTCTGTCAGGAATTAGGCAGCCCTATTGCCAATTCTGGCCTAGCGGCTGCAGTCTTGCAAATGGCAAAAGGGCAGATGGGAATGGGGCAGAGAGGGTGCTTAAATAAATGGTAATTATGGGGCCCGTGCGGCGGGGGCTTCCTTTGCCCTCAGAAATTCCAAGACACTGGCCCATTATAATTATAGACATAAAAGATTGCTTCTTTTCCGTTCCCCTTCACTCTCAAGACACGGTAAGATTTGCTTTCACTGTCCCCTCTATAGTCATAACAGTGTTTCAGACCTTTAATGCTCCTTTCATCCTGATTTCTGATAGCCAATATGTTGTTAATATCCTAAAAAGGCTCGAGGTAGTAGGAAAGATCAATCTCAGGTCAGCCATCCGGTCTCTTCTGCGTACTTTACACATGCTAATTCTCCAGAGAGAACACCCATTCTTTGTTCCCAGCCCCCTAGCCGAAGGCAATGATTCAGTTGATAAGGCATCCAGAGCTCTGATGTGTTTTCTCTCCTCCCCTCAGGAACTTGCACGCACCTTTCATTCCCGCTTTCATGTTAATTCTAAAACGCTGGCCTCCCGATTTCACATCTCTTGAGCCGATGCTCGCGACATTGTAAAAAATTGTCATCAATGTGCCCCACTTCTGCCGCAACAGTCCC
The DNA here is from genome assembly GCA_009823505.1 of Rhizomys pruinosus. Taxonomy (NCBI): domain Eukaryota; kingdom Metazoa; phylum Chordata; class Mammalia; order Rodentia; family Spalacidae; genus Rhizomys; species Rhizomys pruinosus. Next base: position 2,757,684 of record VZQC01010352.1, on the reverse strand, counting down.
TTGGGATTAATCCCAGGGGTCTCCTCCTGTTCATGTCTCTGTTGATACCACCTCAGGAATTACACTAAAGGAGTGCCTTCAAAAACAAAAGGGGGGAATAGCCTCTGGCTCTCCTCCAAAGGAAAGACTTGAGATTGCTCTTTTTACTATTAACACTTCAAAAGGGCTTGTAATGTGGAAAGACATACTTACAGGAAAATGGTATGGCCCGGACCCAGTCCTAACATGGGCGAGAGGAGCTGTCTGTGTTTTTCCTCAGGATCATCAACAACCTCTTTGGATCCCAGAAAGGCTCACCCGAGTGGTTCAAAATGTGGAAGTGTGGGATACTCGTGATGATGGTGCCATGGCCCATGGCGATGACAGAAGAGCTTCGTTGGGGGCTGAGGACAGTGCTCCCTAAACCTATCCCAGTTACCCATTCAGCGCAAGTATTCCCCTGCCCTTTTGCAATCAATGACCATTAGATGACACATTAGCAGCAGTACAAGAGACCATACACCTGCCCCTAAACGGATTACTGTGCTTCCAACTGATTACTAACATATCCCAGGACAGTGATTGTGTACGTACGCATAACCAGACAGGAGGCTGGTTTGATGCACCCCCTCCGGGGACCAGCCGGTCCAATGCCACATGGTTCAGGGGAGCTTGGCACTTTCAAACCCGTGCCTGTATGTGTTCCTTGTATATAATGGAAGATTCAGGCCTCTGCGTAACTAATATTCAGTATAATAACTTTTCCCATGCTACAAATCTATCTAAACAACTTTCTAGCTATCTTCTAGGAAACTGGTCTGAGCAATTTGAATGATTGGTGACCCAACTAAGAGTGGAAATAGTGACAGTGAATTCGACACGAGTGGACCTGGACCTTCCATCGGACTGCCATCCTGGATCTCAACAGCCATGAATCATCTCAAGGAATGGGCAGGGTTGGGATCCTTGGCACGTGTAATGTTGTTCGTATCTTTCCTCTTCCTGTGGTGTCTTTGTAAAATGAGAGTATCTTGACAGCGGAACATGGCTTTACTAGCACAGGCTTTTGCTGCCATTGAAGATGGACATTCCCCACAAGCTTGGCTCTCAATTATGCAAAAATCTTAAAGGTCGTGTCGCCCCTGAATGTCTTCACGATCCTACTCAGAGACGGGCAACTTTCCTTCTACCTGAGGCATGGAACCCTCAGGACGATGGGGTATCCTATGACGGGTTTAATGAAGGAATGATCCTAAGACAGGGGGGATTGTTGAATTCAGCCATCTGCGGCCTCAAGACCATGCTCTATTAAAACAAAAAGGGGGAACTTCTGGGAGCTGCAGAGTGCCGCGCCTCAAAGATGGCGCCGGTTTCCACCTCCCACCCCCAAGGGGGTGAGCGCTCCATGAAGCAAACATGTCCTTATTTGGTTTTGCTTTGCTGAAGCCCTCTGTTCCGCATAGAGCTATCCTATCCTTGAGACCCACGTGGTGGAAGTCGATTGGTTGTGACATGCCTTATAGGTGGTGAACCAGGAAGGGACAGTGAGAGAGCAGATGTAAGGTTACCCGAATAAACTGCTTGAGGAAGATCGCTCTCGTGTCGTGTCTTCTTTCGCTGGGACCAGCCAGTCCAATGCCACATGGTTCAGGGGAGCTTGGCACTTTCAAACCCGTGCCTGTATGCATATGGCCCCCCTTTGTGTTCCTTGTATATAATGGAAGATTAAGGTCTCTGTGTAACTAGTATTCAGTATAATAACTTTTCCCATGCTGCAAATCTATCTAAACAACTTTCTAGCTATCTTCTAGGAAACTGGTCTGAGCAGTTTGAATGATTGGTGACCCAACTAAGAGTGGAAATAGTGATAGTGAATTCAACATGAGTGGTCCTGGACCTTGCCATCGGACTGCCATCCTGGATCTCAACAGCCATGAATCATCTCAAGGAATGGGCGGGGTTGGGATCCTTGGCATGCGTAATGTTGTTCGTATCTTTCCCCTTCCTGTGGTGTCTTTGTAAAATGAGAATATCTTGACAGCGGAACATGGCTTTACTAGCACAGGCTTTTGCTGCCATTGAAAATGGACATTCCCCACAAGCTTGGCTCTCAATTATGCAAAAATCTTAAAGGTCGTGTCGCCCCTGAATGTCTTCACGATCCTACTCAGAGACGGGCAACTTTCCTTCTACCTAAGGCATGGAACCCTCAGGGCGATGGGGTATCCTATGACGGGTTTAATGAAGGAATGATCCTAAGACAGGGGGGATTGTTGAATTCAGCCATCTGCGGCCTCAAGACCATGCTCTATTAAAACAAAAAGGGGGAACTGTTGGGAGCTGCAGAGTGCCGCGCCTCAAAGATGGCGCCGGTTTCCGCCTCCCACCCCCATGGGGGTGAGCGCTCCATGCAGCAAACATGTCCTTATTTGGTTTGGCTTTGCTGAAGCCCTCTGTTCCGCATAGAGCTATCCTATCCTTGAGACCCACGTGGTGGAAGCCGATTGGTTGTGACATGCCTTATAGGTGGTGAACCAGAAAGGGACAGTGAGAGAGCAGATGTAAGGTTACCCAAATAAACTGCTTGAGGAAGATCGCTCTCGTGTCGTGTCTTTTTTCGCTGGATGAACGGGGATGCGACATGATGCAGTTTAACATTATCAGTGATGTCACATGGATATTACTTATTATTCTTGTTAGCATGCAAGTGAGGACATCTTACCCCAGAACTCCTTTTTCTAACAATACAACTACAGTATTATTATGAGAAAAATATCAGATAATTTCAAATTCAGGATTTTTTAAAATAAAATACCTGACCACCACTCCTCAAACTCCACCATTATTAAAAAAAAAAAAAAGACTAAGAAATTGTCATAGATCTAAGGGGATCAAAGAGGCCCAACAGCTAAATCCAGCAGAGTACCCTGGTGTAGATTTAGGATTAGAGAGGGTTTCACTGAAAGTTTTGGTAAAATCTTTTTTTTAATTTTTTATTTATTTCTGTATGTGTATGAATGTACTGTCTGCATGCAAGTCTGTGCACCCGTGTCGTGCAATGCCGCAGAGGTCAGAAGAGGGTATCGGACTCCCCTGGAACTGGAGTTCTCCTTGAATTGGAGTTTCAGACGGTTCTTGGCCGCCATGTGGGTGCTGGGGATCGAACCCGGGTCCTCTGTAAGAGCGGTCAGCGCTCTTAACCGTTAGGCCATCTCTCCAGCCCCCATGCCCAGCTTTTAATGGACCATTTGTACAACTCACACAATGTCTCCCGATCAAACATAGTCTTCTCCATGCCCCAACCTCCTATCAGAAGTCATGTATCCAAGCTAAGCCCTATCCAATCAAGCCCCCAAACTCAGATGACTTCTGTGCAATAGATCCTCTAGAGTTTAGTCAGCACATCTAGAAATCTTAGGTAAGGCATCTGTTTTTTTAAAGCCTAGTATGAATTTATTGAGGTTTAACTGATGTTGGCATCAGCATACCAATATTGATTTTATAATTTTTAAGTTAATTTTTATTGAGACATTTCTTAATCAAATTTCTTAATCAAATTTAGAATCATTCGCCCATCCATGCCCACCCCTTATGTTCCCCTGTCCCCTGCCACAGCTCATGGATTCTGTCATACATGTTAAGTCATGTCTTGCATATTTTCTCAGTCTTTTATAACTTTTTGATGCACAAGTTTACTGTTTTTGTCAGTTCTTTTTTAAATTTTTTTAAATTTTATTTTTCTTTGTGTATGAGTGTACTGTCTGCATGTAGGTCTGTGCACCCGTGTCGTGCAATGCCGTGGAGGTCAGAAGAGGGTGTCGGATTCCCCTGGAACAGGAGTTCTCCTGGAATTGGAGTTTCGGATGGTTCTCAGCTGCCATGTGGTGCTGGGGATTGAACCTGGGTCCTCTGTAAGAGCGGTTGGCGCTTTTAACCACTAGGCCATCTCTCCAGCCCAGTTCTTTGAATAGGTTTCTCTATCTTTTTGTCCCTTTAATTTAATATTATTCAAAAATATGTATATATATATATATATATATTCCACACATAAATCAAAATTATAAATTCTGAAAATAAACTATAGGTTAATTCCTAAACACATTTAAAGATTCACATTTTAACAGTAAAGCTGCATGCAGGTAAATGATGTGTAACTTTACATTCTTTCTTTTTAGAATATGAATACATATCTTCCATACATATATGGTAATTACAATGTATGACTACAAGTGGTAGGACAATTCTAGATCCCATTAGGAGATTCACATTGGACTAGCACAGATGCTTTCAGATACAATGAAATATAATAATAAAGTTGCTCGGTTTGCCTGCCGACTGGGGATTTGGTGTTAGCATCCACAAATGAGGGAAACCATTCACCTTTTTTTTTTTTTTTCTGGGACTGGGTTACTTCACTTAGCATAATGGCTTCGAGTTCCATCCATTTACCAGCAAAGCTCATGATGTTATCTTTCTTTACTGCTGCATAGAACTCCATTGTATAGATGTACCCCATTTTTGTTATCCAGTCATCAGTTGAGGGGCATTTGGGTTGGTTCCAGCTCTTTGCTATTGTGAAGAGAGCTGCAATGAACATAGCTGTGCATGTATTTTTGCAGTAGGATGCGTCTTGTGGGTATATACCCAGGAGTGGTATGGCTGGGTCAAGTGGTAGGCTCATTCTGAGTTTTTTTAAGGGTTCTCCACACTGCTTTCCACAGTGGTTGTACCAGTTTACATTCCCACCAGCAGTGGATGAGTATTCTCCTTTCCCTACAACCTCTCCAGCATTTGGTGTCTTTTGTTTTCTTGATCTTGGCTAGTCTTGTTGGAGTGAGATGATACCTTAGCATGGTTTTAATTTGCACTTCCTAAATTATTAATGATGTTGAACACTTTTTAAGATGTTTCTCAGCCATCTTTACTTCCTTACTGGTGAAGTCTCTGTTCATCTCTTTACTCCATCTTTTGAGTAGGTCATTTGTTTTTTAAGTAGTTTATATATTCTGGATGTTAATGCTCTGTCAGATGTATCAGTGGTTAAGGTTTTGTCCCACTCTGTGGATTTTCTCTTCACTTCTTTGATTGTTTCTTTAGCTGTACAAAAGCTTTTGAGTTTGATGAGGTCCCACTTGTCAGCTGTTGTCCTTATTTCCTGTGCAGCTGCTGTTTGATATAAAAAATCTTTTCCTATGCCTTTGTCTTGTAGGTTGCTGCTGACTTTTTCTTCTATCACCTTCAGGGTTTCAGATTTCAGATTGAGATCTTTGATTCACTTGGAGTTTATTTTTGTACAGGGTGAGAGGTAGGGGTTTAATTTTGTTCTTCTACAAATGGTGATCCAGTTTTGCCAACATCATTTGCTGAAGATGCTATCTTTCCTCCATTGAGCTTTTCTGGCCCCTTTGTTAAATGTGAGGTGGCTGAAGTTATATGAGCTCAAGTTTGGAACTTCAATTTTGTTCCATTGGTCAATGGTTCTGTTTTGTTTTGTTTTGTTGTTTGTTTGTTTGTTTGTTAGTACCAGGCTGCCTTTATGACTGTAGCCCTGTAATATAGCTTGAAGTCTGGTAGTATAATACCCCCAGTATTGCACTTTTCACTCAGGGATGCTTTGGGTATTCATGGTCTTTTGTTTTTCCATATGAATTTAAGGGTTTTTTTTCTAAGTCTGTGAAAAAAGCTCATGACGATTTTGATTGGGATTGCACTGAATCTGTATATTAATTTGGAAAGAATGAACATTTTTACTATATTAATTTTTCCAATCCATGAACATGGGAGGTCTTTCCATTTCTCTATGGTTCTAGTGTTGGGCGGTGGGTGCCAGGGTGGGCCACCTCAGGCCTGCACGCCAGAAACCCACCTGGGCAACTGGGCACAGCATGGTAAGGCATCTTGAGTTGAGTACTCAGTCTCTTATAGTTTTCACTCCAGGGTCAGTCAGTCCCCCATCCATTTTTCTTGCTCTGCTTTGAGACCTTGTCCCCATTGGCATAGGTCCCGTATCTGATGCTTACATTGCCTCAAGTTTACGTGTGAAAACTTATAGTCAATTGTCAGTTACTGCGTCTCTGGTTTTATGTGCCAGGCCAGGCCCTTACAGTCTTTCTGGGCCCCCTCCACAGTGATCCCTGAGGCATGGGCAGGTGAGGTTTAATATAGGGGACCATCCAGGGACACACTCTAGGGGCTCCAGTTCTTTGGAGATTGACTGGTTGTGGCCTTCTGTTTGCCTTACTCTCTATTGTGTATGGAAGCCTTAGTGGTGAGAACGGAGGCTGCGCTCATTTTCTCTCTGCCCCCCATTCTGTGTGCAGAGTTTCAACTGTAGATGCATCTCCTAGGAATGGGGATCTTTCAGATGTATGTGTTCCATGTGTGAAAAAATGTGGAATTCAACAGTGGCCTCCATCTTTTGCATAGAGTAGCTTTTTTGATGAGTGGTATACGATATGCCTGTCTTTAGTTATAAGATTCCATAGTTAGTGTGTGGTAAGAATTTTCATTTGTCTAAAGATATGACCCTGCCAGAGTTTTCTCTAGGCTCTATGTCGTTTCCACCCCTGTGCATTTGGCTGAATTGTGGGTTCACTCCCGTTGAGAGGGTTCCACGTCCAATTAGAGAGCTGCTGACCATCCCTCAGACAATAGTGCCTCTACTGCACCAATAGAAGTAGTTTTCTGGGCAGCTCAACATGGTTGTTAGAGTTTGGCGCTGAGTTGTACCACTGATTGATTTTTCTATTATAGCAGTGTGCACATTGTCTAGCATTATGAGCACTTAAATTCAGATAGAAAAGTTTCAGGTCAGTTCCTGGTCCATTAATCTAAGTCCTGTCCCCGATGCATGTCCTGTTCTGAACAGTAGGGTCTTGTTTTCTATTTCTGGTAGATAATAAGGAGCTTTGGAGATAGCCTGCTTTGTTCTGAGAGTCACTTGGATCACTCTCACCAACCATTCAATACTTTGTTCCCTGCTACAGCCACCAGGTTGCAAGACCTGTGCACTAATATTCAGACAGTGCATATGAATTTCTCATGGGGTCTTGAGGGCATCACATTACACTCTGGGTTTAGTAGTCTCTCAAGTTCCAATCATCTCTATTCTTTGTTCTTCCCTTACCACCTACCTCCAGCATCCCCATCATCCCCTACCCTCCTCTTGGGAGTAATCAGAAGCTATCAAAAATTGGATTTAAAGCCCTCTCATTGGAAAGGAGCTCATGTGTGGCACTGTAATCATACCCAAGTTCACATGGCTGGACAGGTCATAGATCCTGGAGAAAATCTCATTTCTGTCACATCCCTAGATAAATTTAGTGTCTTACTTTATGCTAAATATTGATCTTTATATTTACAACACTCACCAAAGAAACATTGTTTTTTCAACAGAAGCAGACTATTACAGAGTTCCACAACTGATCACACACAGAGAATAATTGTCGAGAGATGCTCAACCCTAAGTGACACATCTACAATGGAATCTCTACACCTAAGGCTCAGGGACCATAGTAGAACAGGTGTAGGGAGAATAGTAATTTATCCCTCAACTCTAAACATGAAAGCTTCCTCGTGCAGCAGAATACAATATACACAGAAGGCCACAACTGACCAAAGTTTATAGAATAAGAGACTAAAGAGAGTATGTTCTTGGATAGGACTATCAAATTAAACCTCACCCACCCATAGCTCAGGAACCATTGAAGAAAGGGGGGCAGAAAGATTGTAAGAGCCAGGGCTGGTGATTGAACATAAGGAAAGGTGGTTTCCCAGGCTTATGGGACCTTACTCATATGTACTTACAGGAATAGTGACAGCAAACACAAGACCCATGCAAACTCAATCAGATAAAAATACAAGATAGATGGGCAGCTGGTCTCAACCTTAGTCAAAGAGCTATTGATAGCTGGTTACTGCTAGGTGAGAAAGAGTTGATCTTCTGTAGGGGAGAGGCTCTAGATAGGATGACTAGACTCCAGTGGATGAATCTGCACTTAGGGACATCTGGGTATACAAAGTTGACCAGATAGGCCTTCACATATATGACAATGTGGTGTGTGTGGGGGCATTGGGGTGCAGAGGGTGGAAGAGATACAAAGGTGATAAAGATATTTTGTATGAAATGTGTAAAAACTCAAAATATACATAAAAACAAAATAAATAATATACCTATGCTAATTTATTGATTTTGAAAAGGTGAGGTATAAAAACAGCACAAAATAGATCAAGGCTAAACAGTAACTATCTTACTAACTTGCAAATATAAAATTGTTCAGTTTTTATTTAAAATATATTTTATGGGGGCTGGAGAGATGGCTCAGCAATTAAGAGCACTTGCTGTTTCTGTAGAGGACCCAGGTTTGATTTCCAGAACCCACATGGCAGCTATGTGGACCATGTGTAACAATAGCTCCAGGGAATGACACCGTCTTCTGACCTTCATGGGGCATTGCACAACCTGGGCGCACTTGCATGTATTAAGGCAATGAACTCATTCACATAAAATAAAAATAAAAGATTTACAATATGTTTTAAATAAAGGGGGAGAACTCCAAGAGAGGAAAACACAATACAACCAGCTTGGAGTAGATGCCGAGCTAAAAGTTACTGCCTGGAAGCAGCAGGTGGAGGCGTTTAGCAGAAGCACTGCATGGTCTTGAGGGCCTCAGTGATAGTCTTCACATTTCCAGAGAAGGAGAGCAGTGTGTGTATTGGGGGGGGGGGGCGGAAGAAGACGGCTGTGAGACAAAAAGAACTCTATTTGTTGAGCAAACTGGAGGGTAAAAGCACTGAGCATTATATTTTATCAATTTCAAGATAAAATAGTCCATATATTTATGCTCTTGAAATCAGAATGAATCTACCATTTTAGGGATTTGAAGACATAGGATAATTTGTTAATAAAGATAACAAATGATGATATCCAGGATTTCAATTCAAGTGTTAACCATTCTCTTATCCAGACTCCCAGGATGGAAATCAACATCTTGCCTGCTGTTCTTTTCAGGCTTCAATATTGACTACACCAGTACCATTTAGACTTCCCACCCAAACCACAAAGACAAAGATGAATCAAAGCTGTTATAACTGTGACCAAAGAGCTTGATCTTCTAATAAAGTCATCTAACTATGAATAACATGTAGGTTGAAGCACCAAAAGAAAATGTATTGGGCAAAATTAGGATTATTAGGAGCTAAGATGTGGACAGTTTCACATGCAATCTACAATTTAAGCTTTAACAATTCATTTTAAAATTTCACAATAAGTAGACTCATGACCTTTATATAACCTTTCTTGACCATGTACCTCATTTGTTTAATAAAATACTATTGAAACTATATGGCACTTATGTTTATTTCTCTAAATTACAGTTAACACACTATTGCAAAGCTTTAGAGAATGAGGCAGAAGCTCTATCAAATCAATTTTATAATTAATAATCATTTACTCTATACCTGTTATTAAGCAAGCAGCTTGTGATACTTTATTTTTCGAAAGATAAATTTTATTCCTGCTTTACGGATCTTTTGTCCAATATGAAACAAAAGACAATTTATAGAATTATTATAAGTGAAGTCAACTTTTTAAAGAAATGAAACAGTTTCCGGGTGTGGTGGCGCATGCCTTTAATCCTAGCACTCAGAGGGCAGAGGCAGGAGGATCTTTGTGAGTTCAAGGCTAGCCTGGTCTACAAAATGAGTTCCAGGCCAGCTAGGGCTACAGGGAGACCCTGTCTCGAAAAGACCAAAAAAAAAAAAAAAAAAGAGAAACAGTTTGGCCAGGAATTTTCATCTCACTTTGATAAACAAAGATTACCCAAGGAAACGGTGCTTCAGCTGAAGCCAGAGACACAAGTACCTTTAGTGGGCACCTGCTGTGTTCCAGGCTCTACAGATCAAGACAGGCATTGCTCTAAGTCTGTATACATTAAGACCTTTTTATTAGAGGTAGAAGAAATCAGGCTAAGGAGCCACCTTTTCCAAATGTCTTTGTATCTGTAGTGGCAGGTTTAATTTAGGGTTTGGTCACCAATAAGAAGCAACTCTGACTTTTAAGCATGTACTGAGTATCTAAGAAAGGCACATTGAGCTTGATATTTACAGGTGCACCTGCCCCATGTCTTCTTCATCCTCAGGTTACAGCTTAAACAATGTTCTAGAAATACCCCAACCCCAGACACAGTGATATGATTCTGTACTTGGCAATTGGTGACAAACCTATGGCACTGTAACCATTCTCTCGTGTCCATTTTTGTGATGTTATTCTGCAAGTTATTTTTGGAGGCTCAGCATATAGCTTGTCCCTCTAACTTTTCTGATTACTTTAATGAGCATTAGACCTATGAGCAATTTCTTATCCATAAGATAATAGAATGTCTTCTTTTATCTACACTTAAACTATGACAGACAATATGATACCAGGCATAGTATGAAGTGATCAAAAATGAATCTTGAGCCCACAAGCTGACCTGATTGGGCTGGGAAGGAAAAAGATAGTAAGTCTAAAAATGCCCATGCACAAAGTTTGCTATACTCCAATATGGATTTACTTAACTTATCACACCTGTGGGCAGCAAAAATGAAATGGTCTATAAAAATGTTCTAAGTGGCTGTAACTATGACCCATATGAGATGGATGGTTCTTAGTATTTGATGAAAATGGAGAATTATTATTTTATAGGAATCCAGGTGGTAACTTTTCTGTTGCTGTGGTGAAACAGGACCAAGGCAACTTATAGAAGGAAAAGTTTAATTGGCTTACACTTTCAGAGGAATCAGAGTTCATCATGGTGGAGAGGCACGGCAGCAGATGTGGCTAGAGCAGATAGATGAGTACTTATATCTTCAAAAACACATAGGAAGAGAGACAAACAGGAAGCAGGGCAATGAATTCACAAAATCTACCCATCCACAGTGATGTACTTCCTCCAGCAAAGCCACTACTAAACTTGTGCAAAGAGTATTGCCAATTGTAGGCCAAGTATTCAAACACTTGTAGACTATGAGCAGGGGCATTCTCATCCAAACCATCATAGCAACTCAACCACAACAATGAAGTTGGCTGTGATTATTGTAACAGGTCATAGGGTTGATGTAGTTATCAAAAATTTGTGGATTGCAGAGATCTTTCAAAGTGGTTAAAAGGTTATGAATTCCTCAGGACTGGAAAATATGAAAATCACACTACAAGTGTCACACTAAGATTCTGCTTAATCTCTACACCCAGATAACTTTAGTTATAGTGAATGCAGACCTAACTTGAGCCATCATAATAAAACTTGAGTACTTATCTAATTCTCATACAAGAGACAAGTCACCAGAGCCTGGGGGCATTTAGAGATTTTTTCAGTGCAAGCAGATACCTGATTCTTCTTCCTGATCTTACTCCATGAACCTGTGGTTGGTTTTCAGGATGTCTGCATATTCAGAAAAGAGGATTTTTGCACTCTGATTCTGAACCAGAGCATTGCTATTTTCCACTGACATGTTATAACTAGAAACTGTGTACTAAGTCAGTGTCCCAGGTTTCTCCATGGCTCTTCACATAATTCTGTTTTTATTTCCCACTCCCTTAGAAAAGACTTGGAAAAAAAAAGACTTGGAATAGGCAAACTCAGCAACTGGTATTAGCTCTCCAGCTTATAACTGTTATATCATGGCAGAAAAAAGAGCAGAAAAATAGTCCCCCCAAACAAAATCAATCCCCCTAAATCACCTAGATACCAACATGCCTACCAGTTTAACAACACAAAGAAATCACATCCATAGGGATATCATGAAAACAGTTACCACCAAACACATGAAAGATACAAGGTAGTGGTTACATTCATGTTCTGTATGTCACTCATATGTTTAATTTACACACAAGCTAGAATCCTCAACCAAGAGGACTGTTAAAAGCTGTATTAGGTGGTTACTTGGTTGATTTACACAGACCATTTCATTACTAGCTAACTCAGTAGAGTCCCTGACATTCAATGTGAAGCTATTTCATTGCTAAGGGTGTTTTCCATTGTGCAACACACACACAGAGCCCCAGAGTTGTTTGATTTTTCCTATACTTTGTAGAGAAACATATTCACTGGTTTACCTCAAGACAAGATCAATGTATACTCAGTAGCATAAAATATATTCTGGAGCTCCTGAACCATGCTTTTAACTCCAGGTTTCTATCTGGACAACCGCACTGAATAAACTCTGCAAGTAGGACCTGGTGATGGAATGTTGTACTCTAGTTGCCATAATAAGACATTGATGGGCCAGGCATAGATCGAAAATAAAATCTTTTTGTTGTTATTGCAATCATTTATTTGATGCTGCTTCTTCTATCCTGATGCTTGCTCTAGGAGAATGGGGATTACATCTGCCTTGTTTATCAGCATCTTTCCAGCACGAATTTAGCACCTAGTGTTCAATTAATAAGTATCCTCTTCACCTTCTTCTAGGGAGTATCAACGATTTAGAGAACTTATTTTCTCTAGCTAGAGACTAAGCTTTTAGTGGTAAGAATTATAATTCAGGATGGTTTTGAAGTTCCCTAAAACAAGATTGGATTTGAAATCATTTGGAAGGAGAAATATGGGTTGGAATAGGTAATAAACATAAATTTCCTCAGTTCTCAGTGATTTGTGCTTGAAATGATTTACATTTATGAAAAAGGACAGGATAATTACTTATTTTGCCACATGCTGGGAAGATTTTGGTCACATAGGGCACTTATGATGTTCTATTGTGTATTTTGTATTTGTTTTTACCATTTAGTATTGAGAAAACAGTTCATGAAACATCAAAACAATGCATATTTAATAAGATGGGAGGTCAAGGAAACAAAAGAAAGGAGTAAACAAAAATAAAACCTCCCTAAGACATTATTTCATATCAGACTTTGAAAGGTATTCATGGGAAGAAATATGTTTTTTCCAGCCAAATGACAATTGGTGAAGAAATTTCCTTTTACAAAACAAGTGACATTTTGTGTGTGTGCCTCTGTGTGTGTGTGTGTGTGTGTGTGTGTGTGTGCCCGCGAGCGCGCGCGCGCATGTGTTTTGTGTGTTTTACTAGTGATTGACCCTCAGGCCAAGTGTTGGACCACTGAGATTTAGTCCCAGACTCCAAATTGTATTTTTTTTTCAAAAGCATTTAAAGAAAGAACCCACAAGAACAGAAATTCATCCAGATAACAACTACTCCTATGCAAACAGAGAAAAGTCTGCCCAGGAATTCATGGATGGGTCATCTACATGCCAAGTTTAACTAGGACAGGACACTTACCTAAGTCACATCCTCTGATGGATTCGGCTTAAACATCATTTCCCTGCCATTCCACACCCACTGCTGGGCATTGCTTCTCAGTGTTCTCCTTGAAATTTGCTCATAGTAGTTATAGTTGCCTAGTTTCTCCTCTGCTGCTCAAATTGAGACGTGGGATACCTTTTGTTGCCAGTAACATCGCAGCACTTGCCCAGTGATGGAGACAGAGAGCAGGGGATGAGGAAGGTGTCCTATTTAGTGCTGAGCACTCAATCTCTTCCTTTCAGCACTTTGACTAAGCATGCATCTGTACATTGACTACAGCCCCCTGCACAAAGGTGCATCTGTGGCCCGGGTCCAGAGTCAGATTCACCCTTTCCCTTTTTTCCTGATGACAATCTCTTATTCCATTTTTCTTTTTTGGTCTTTTCGAAGTAGGGTCTCCCTGTAGTCCCAGCTGTCCTGGAACTCACTCTGTAGACCAGGCTGGCCTTGAACTCACAAAGATCCGCCTGGCTCTGCCTCCCAAGTGCTAGGATTAAAGGCACGCGCCACCACGCCAGGTTTTCTTATTCCATTTTCTTTTTTTTTGGTTTTTTCGTGACAGGGTCTCCCTGTAGCCCCAACTGTCCTGGCACTCACTCTGTAGACCAGGCTGGCCTTGAACTCACAAAGATCCGCCTGGCTCTGCCTCCCAAGTGCTAGGATTAAAGGCATGCACCACCATGCCAGGTTTTCTTCTTCCATTTTCTTTTTTTTGTTTTTTTTCGTGACAGGGTCTCCCTGTAGCCCCAACTGTCCTGGCACTCACTCTGTAGACCAGGCTGGCCCTGAACTCACAAAGATACACCTGCCTCTCCCTCCCAACTGCTAGGACCAAAGGCGTGCGCCACCACGCCCCTGCTTATTTATTTATTTTTTATGTGTATGAATGTACTGTCTGCATGCAGGTCTGTGCACCCGTGTCGTGCAATGCCGTGGAGGTCAGAAGAGGGCGTCGGATTCCCCTGGAACTGGAGTTCTCCTGGAATTGGAGTTACAGACGGTTCTCAGCCGCCATGTGGGTGCTGGGGATCGAACCCGGGTCCTCTGCAAGAGCGGTCGGCGCTCTTAACCGCTAGGCTATCTCTCCAGCCCCTCTTATTCCATTTTCTACTGAAGAAAGTTTTAGAACATTTAATTCTTTCAGAGAGAGAATGGAAGAAATGAAAAATTAATAAGCCCACATGACAAAAGTTGTGATTTCTAGATATATTTCTATTGTTATATTTATTTGGTCTTACAACTCGAAGAATTCATGAATCTCTTCTGATTCCTGGACTTGTTAATCATCCTCTCAATTACTCTCCTCGCCATCTTCAAAGTGATGACTTCACTTCCTTTTCCTGAAGGGATGCTCTTCATTTTAGTTAAATCTTTCACAAAAATAGAAAGAGATTTATCTTTGCATATTTTTTTGAAATACCCATTTTGTTCTTTATGATGTGTAGACAGCCAAGGATTTTCGGCACTCAGTACAGAGTAAAGCTTTTAGCTAGGTGCTGCAGTTGAAAGGAAGTTGCATCCTAGCTGGGAAGACAGGCCACCCATATGGATAAATAAAGCCAGACAGGGCAAGGCGTAAATGTCAAGGATAAATCGGTGGTGCTGACTTTATTGTCATCCATTCCCAATGTCTTTAAATGGCTTCTGTGTCGTTTTACTTCCTTTTCTTCTATGTTTATTTTCTCATTCACACGACCTAAATCAGTATCCTCAGTCCTTTCCTCCAAATGGAAGCATACAGATTTCATCTTTCCTACACAGTTTATCCAGACAGTTTGTCAAAAGAGTTTTTTCTCACAAAGCAAATTAGAAATTTGAAATGTCAGGTAGACAGATATGTTAAAAAATTCTTGTCAGGTAGAGGAAGAGAGAGATGCTTCAACATATATACATACCAAAAGTTTAAAAGTTTAACAGAATTTGATTCCAGTGGGTTTAGAAAAGTATAAATCTCATAAATCACAATTCTGAAGTATTTCAACAAAATATTTGTTTTACAAAGGTTTCTCCAGAGATCCAATCTAGCTTAAGAGATGATGCAGTGATATCAAAACACAGCTGCCTTAGCTCCCCCTCTTCATGCCTATAGTTGTCAATTTGTAAAACTTTGAACGATTACTACTTTTTCTTGAAATATATCTGTTTTAAGGAAAGAAGTCTAAGGTTTCTATACCACCTGGTTTGTTAAACACAATATAGTTTCTTCTAGCATTCATGGTCAAGTCAATGTCTACATATTCAGTCCTTAAGAGAGGAAAGAAAACCAGGTAGAATGAAAGGAATATGTAAACAGAAAAAGGCTATAAATTCATAATTCTCTGAATTGGAAGATTGGAGTGAAACCCTCACCATTTCCTTACACTAAAACCTTCTTGTACCTCTTTGTGGTCAGCTTGGACCAGACACTGATTCTGAAATTTCTCCTTTCATCATCCCCCAAAACATTAGTAGTATATGTTGTTGAGTTGAAAGTGTGGAAGCAGCCTTCTGCCTGGGCATCTCAGTTTTACTATCAAAAGACTTAATTTTGTTCCAATTTTTACATCTCTTCTTAGAAAGCAGTGTGGAAATGACAACTACCTTGTGCTCTTGTTTGTCATGGAAATGAGGCAATCCATGGAACTCAATCCTTAGGGTTGTTGCAAGAGATGTTGCTATATGCTCTGACAAAGGTACAGTACCTAGTGCACAAATTGCACAAAGAAGAGTTTAAAATACTTTCTTGAATATACGATAAAAGAAAAAATGATTTTATAAACCACATTTAGAAGTTTTGAGTATGTATAAGTTTTGCTTAACCCTCGTTTCATAGATACTAAATGCCAGTAGACTTTACTGAAAGAATTTTGAGGAGCCTTTAAAAAAATCACATTTATGTATGAAAATGATATAATGAAACTCATTTTGTATCATTTTAATACACATTAATAAAAAGGGAACACAAATCTATGAATTTTTTTTGCCAGACATATGATTTACTTTTACCTTCTTTTCTCTTTTTTTTTTTTTTATCCTTTTTGAGACAGGGTCTCCCTGTAGCCCCAGCTGTCCTGGAACTCGCTCTGTAGACCAGGCTGGCCTTGAACTCACAAAGATCCGCCTGCCTCTGCCTCCCAAGTGCTAGGATTAAAGGCGTGCGCCACCACGCCCGGCTCTTCTTTTCTCTTTTAACATATATTCTATTGTGGCCTGAAATCTACTCTCTGAACCAGTGCTGTCTCTCTGCATCCACCGTTTTTTGGTTTGGCTTTAACTCACAACCTGTGATATATTTGGTCATTTCCCATCTTAATTACAAATTGCCATCTGCACTTTGGCCCTCTGTGCTCTCCTTTCTGACTTTTCCATGCACAGGGTAATTGCCTTTGGTCTTGAAGTCTTTAGAAATCACCTTGGCAGTGAAGCCTGCCAGGGCTCATGACTGTGCCCTCCAAAGGAGGAGAAGAAGAAGTGATTTAAAAGCTTTCTCAGAGATAAGGAAGAAGCTTTAGTAACACAATATTAAAATTTCAGAGTTTATATCTCAGTATTCATATTCATCTTGGATTCTTTTAGTTCTTTTGCTCAGAAGAAAGCAAGTCTCTGCAACTTCATCAGTTTTAAAATAAAACAAAAAGCTATTTAGAATGTAAAAGAGAAACAAATCTTAGAAAGTTATCTAAAATTGCATTTTAGGTAAGTCCATTTATTTATTTATTTTAATAATTTAGGTGGTGTTTAATAAGAGGAATGTCTATGAGATTCTAATTATACAACATAAAGTATATTAAAGAACAATGCTCCTGGAGACAGGAGCTGAAGCACACAGACTAAGAAGCAATGTTGCTTACTGGCTTGCCCCTCTGAGTTTCTCTTGCCTCCAGGTTCCTGCTCTGAGTCCCTACCCTGACTTCCCTTAGTGAGGAGGCAGAATTAGGGAAGAGGAATGTTGGAGCTCCTGCAGGCACTGGGAAGTAGCTGAGGTGGTCCACAGGCATTTGGAGTTGTAGGAGGTGACATACATAGGTTGCAGGCAGGTGTCCAGAGGCAGCTTAAGTGTTGCTTAAAGTACTGGAATGCAAGATGGCTGTGACATGCTTAGAGTAGAAAACACATTGTTTTATCAGCTTTGTTCAAAGCATAAAGTACCAGCTCTTAGCAGTGAATTTGATGCTAATGAAGTAACAATATACTGAAAACGGATATGGTGTTTTATAATAAAGCATACTTAAAGGAAGGCTATATGGAGATGACTTTATATAGTAGAAGCAGGAAATGAGAAATTATTGATAAAAGCTACAAAATTTTAGTTACAGGAAATGAGAAAACCCTGAGAACATAGGATACAACATGGTAGCCATAATGAATAATTTTGTAGTATATACTTGAATCATTCTAAGAGGGTTGATTTTAAATGCTTTCACCAAAAAGAAAGATAATGATAACAAAGTTTCATAGTGACTGATCGATTGACTGATTTATGAAAATTTTGTGACCAGAGACCTCAGAACTTACCTTTGTAATTCTTTAAGGAACAATAGACTGATATATGATAATGTAATGTTTAAGGAAACTTTAGAAAACTTAATTAGCTTAAATGACAACTATGTGTACATAGTTTTAGTATTATTGTTTGATTTGGAAGCATAGCCAATAAAACTTAAAAAAAAAAAAAGAAAAATGATACCAATAAGGAAAAGAAGGCGGGGGAAATGAACCAGAGGTGCTGTTGTATACCTGCAACACCAGCATTCAGGAGGCTGAGGCAGAAGAATCAGGATTTTGTTGACCTTTCAGTAGATAAGTATTCTTGAGAACCATGGTCATAAAGGTAGACTATCCTCTTTCTCTTACTTTTCTTAGGGTCACTGTTGGCATCAACATGTCTTTTGTCTGTCCGTTAGTAAATGCAGAGCCTCAGTGACCTCACAGATGAGAGGAGGACAAGATGCAAAAGATCAGGTCAAGATTCCCTTGGCTTTAAAAGGATGAAACTTGAGGACAGGTTGGAATTCCCATTTGTTCTTTCTTCTCAGATGTTACTGGCTCTGATGTTTGTGTGAAAATTTGTCAAAAGCTTGATGAGAATAAATAGGATCTAGCAAGATTGACACCTGTAAAGAACATGTTCCTCTACATCATGATCACACTCTGAATCTATGAGAGTAAACAGAGGATGAAACCTACTTATGTGTATGTCAGAACAAACCCAGGCTACATATTTAACCTAGATCATAGTTTAGTACTGACAGTGCCATATTTAATGAGGAACTGAAAGCCCAATTAGAATAGCTTTTGCATTTTTTCACATTTTTAAGACTTGTTTTCTTTCCAAAAGAGTACAAATGATTTTTATGCATGAAACTGCACAGGTATTCGAAGATTACTACTATTGTTACAACCTTCTCCTGTTCTTATTTTTTGGTTTGCTTGTATTCAATTGTTCATGTTGTAGCTTTCAAGTAAGCTGTTGGCTTCTAATTGCCTACCATTTTCAAAAAAGTCTTTGTTTTTGTCTTTTCGTATCTCTCTAATACATTATTTACAAATGGTCTCACATATATATGAAAGTTTCATAAAGTTTGTTTCATGGCCCCTAAGATCTGAAAAAAAATTTCTCCTAGACTAGGCAGGGGTAGATATAGGATGTGATTAGGTCTATTGTACAGGTCTAGGAAACTTCAGGAATTACAATACAAAGAGGTTTCCTTAACTTAGAGCCAGTTCTAAGCCTAGATGACTGAACACTCTTGGAATGGATTTAATATGCAGCATTTGCCCAAAGTTACCTGACAAGAAATCATTTTGGTAATGAGCATCTTACAGGAGGATTGGTCCTAGGAGAATTAGAAGAAAATGCTACTGCATTGCTTTTAGAAAGCAAGAGGAAGTGCTTGATTTGTTTGGATTCAGATATTTGGTTTCTTATAAATGGGTTATTCTGTTCTTTGTAATGAGTAAAAGAAAAGAATTCTGGAAAATAAATGGTCAGAGGTTTATGGGAAAAAAATCCTAGAAAAAAAAGTGAAAGGTCAAAAGGACCCATCATACTTCAATACCTACAACTTCATTTCTTTACTTACTGTTTATTACTAGTTTTAAGTTCCATATACAAAATTAATTAACAAAATGTCACCTTCTGATACTTCAAGGAATATTTAGATTGTCTTATAAAAACATAGCAATTCTAAAAGTTCATATTAGCCAAGAATTTTAATGAAAAAAAAAATTGGTCTTTTTGAGACAGTCTCCTTTTAGTCCCTGCTGGCCTGGAGCTTGCTATGTAGAACAGCTGGCTTTGAACTCACAGAGATCTGCCTGCCTCTGCCTCCTGAGTGCTGGGATTAAAGGTGTGTGCTATGAACAAAAGGACTACTGAGATACCCAGCTTGTGGTCTAAGCAGCTAAAGAGATTTCAGCCTCTTCAGAGCATAGACTGCCATTGTTGGATTACCTGGGCTGTATCATGGAGGCCAGTACAGGGGGATCAAGACAGGATGCCTGCTTACTGGACTTCATTTGGGGGACCATGGGAGGGAAAGATCCCAGTGTGGAGCACAAGGGCAGGATTGATGGTTTTTTGGAATTGCCAAGGAGGAACATTTGAGCACTTCCTAAAGGAAAGCATGACATCTTTTGTATATGTATGTATGTATTTATGTATATATACAACTATGTATATATATATATATGTATATATTGAGTATATTCAATATATATGTATATATTCAATATATATTCTATATATACTTTAACTTGTATTGAATATATATATTCTATATATATTGATATATATAATATATATTTATTATATATTATATATAATATTATACATAATATTATGTATAATATTATATATAATATATATGTTATATATATTATATATATCAATATATATATAAATATATATTTATATATTCAATACAAGTTAGAGAGAACAAAAGAACTGGGGAAAAAAACTGGAAAAACTCAGAAAAAGTTGCAAGACATATATGGCAGAGTGCAGGGACTCAGGTTGGGGGGCATGGAAAGGGAGGTGACTCTAAATTCTACTGAGAAAGGATGTATGATTTATGAAAAAAGTTTAATAACAATAAAAAATAAATTAAAAATCCTACAAAAGGCCTTAATGTGTTTCCAAAATCCATGACAATTTGGTTCCAACCCTTGGTAACAGTGTAGAGACACTTTGAGGGGGACTTGAGGCTTTGTACTGGCTCTGGCTGGAACACTGCCTTTACACACAGCTGCGTTTATACCAGTCACTATAATTAAATACCACCCCCCCCATTAAAAAGCTAACACATAGATATGCGAGTGTGGTGAAAATGACGACTAATTACAACTAGTTTCGCAGTAACATACTGGAAACTTTGTGCAATAGGACGGCTTGATCGGTTCCCAGGTAAATAAAGAACATTGGCAATAGGCTAGGACATGCCATATCCATTCCTTCCCACTTCAGTTAATGTCCTTGTACACACCTGTCCTTTCTAGACTTGTCTCAAAACACAGCTCTTACAGCCTCCCGTAGTGTGTAGACTTTTCATAATTTTTCCATGTTCGTTGCAGCAAAATTTGGAAAGCCATTATGATCTCTGAAATCCAGAAAGCGTCTTTTCACAGAACTGTATGAGACTGTATTAGTCAGGGTTCTCTAAAGAAAGGGAATCAATAGAATGAATATACAGATTTATTGATTTGCTTATGGGATAGAGTCCGAGTAGTCTAACAATAGCTGGGCTGCATGGGAGAGGCTGAAAATCCAGGCAGTTGCTATGTCCATGAGGCTGGATGTTTCAATATTCCCAATCCAGTGCTGAAGGCCCCATGGATTCTGGGAGATCTGCCTGTCTGCAGTCTACGCTGGGATCCAAAGAGTTGATCACAGCAACAAGACGAACTCACCAGTGAGAGAGAAGGCAAACAGCAAAAAAAGGGACCAGCTCCTGAAGAGGTAAGAGTTGATTCCAGACTTCTACTCTGGACAAAGGTTAAGCATTCACTTTCCCCCAGGCTGGAGTCCACCAGATGCATCTGGGGCATTGAGAAACAGGCCCAGTGGTATTCACTTTCCCCCAGGATGAAGTCCATCAGATACATCCCAGGTTTGGGAAACTGGTCTGAACCAATAAAGAAAGATTCCCCTAGACCTGGTTCTGTTCCTGTCCCAAGTCTGTGCCTAAAGATAACCTTTGGAGAGATGGCCTAGCGGGTAAGAGCGCCGACCGCTCTTGCAGAGGACCCGGGTTCGATCCCCAGCACCCACATGGCGGCCGAGAACCGTCTGAAACTCCAATTCCAGGAGAACTCCAGCTCCAGGGGAATCCGACACCCACTTCTGACCTCCGCGGCATTGCACGACACGGGTGCACAGACTTGCATGCAGACAGTACATTTGTACACATACAGAAATAAATAAAAATTAAAAAAAAAATTAAAAAAAAAAAAAGATAACCTTTGGTATGTGGGGGCAGGTGGGCTGACCTAACCATGAGCTGTAACTCTGCTGTCATCCAATAAGGCTAGAAGTTACCCAAACCCCACCAAGATTCCCCTAGACTCTGAATAAAAGGCCCGAGAGCCAACTTATCCGGATCAGAGCCTTTTCCCTCCCTAGGTTAGCAAATAGCAACCCCTCCCTAGGTCAGCAGGTAATAGGATAATTCCAGGAAGAACCACCCTGAGGGCCCTGGCCCCAAGCCACCTGCAGACCCAAGCATGCTGTGTCACGCAGGAGACCAGGGTTCGATTCCTGCCCTGCTCTAAGTGTATAAAACCTGTATGCAGAGATTGCTCGGGGTTTGCCTCTCCCCGTTGTACAGATGACCCCGGTGCACTGGAGGAATAAACCTCTTGCTTTTGCAGCGAGTCTTGTCTCTGCGTCTCTCACTTGGGGGTCTCTCAAGTGAAAGGCTTGATTCAGGTCTTACACTCCCTTCTGCCATGGCCTTTTATACCGCTGCCTTCAGAGGGTAACACCCACATTTAAGGTGGGTCATCCGGCTTGAGATAATCCAAACTGAAGGTTTCTTTTTCACATTTGTTCATCCTAAATCCAGTCAAGTTGACACCCAGGATTAACAGGATTAACCATCACAGAGACCCTCTATCAAAATATAAAAATGCATTTTATAAACTCAGAATTATTAGAAAAAAAGTACTTTATTTGCAACACATAATAACTTATGAGGGCGATCTGTGGAGTAACATCATTGTCTGTAAAAGTGTACTTATCACTGCACACTGGGCATGGTGTCTCACGCCTTTAATCCTAGCACTTGGGAGGCAGAGGCAGGAGGATCTTTGTGAGTTCAAGGCCAGCCTGGTCTACAGAGTGAGTTCCAGGACAGCTGGTGCAACAGGGAGACCCTGTCTCGAAAAGACAAACAAACAACAAGAACAACAACAAAAAAAAAAACATGCTTATCACTGCAAGGAACATGTGAAGAGGTAAAGTGGCAACTCTTAAAATCTATTCCCAATGATAATTCCCAGTATGCAGAGTGAGGTGGTGCTTAAAACTGCTGAGGGCTTTTGAAACAAGTAAAAAATTATTTCCATTTTATTTTCTTTTTATGTATCACTTTTTATGGGATGAGTGTATTGCCTGCATGTGTGTAAGTGCCCCTATGCCATGTAATGCCTGTGGATGTCAGAAGAGGGTGTCAGACACCCTAGAGCTGCAGTTATGGATGGTGTTAGCCTCCTTGTGGGTACTGGGAATCAAGCCCAGTTTTTCTGCAAGAATAGCCAGTGCTCTTAACTGCTGACCCCTCTCTCCAGGCCCAATATTCCCATTTTCACATTAAAACACATATGTTTTAATAATTGTTCTTTTTTATACATAACCAAATGGGTTGAAAATACATGGTCATAAAAAAAAATCTACATAAGAGTATTTATGACAGTCATATTCACAATTCTCAAAACCCGGATCTAGCCAAGATGTTCTTCAGTGAGTGAGTAGATAAATAAACCTTGGTTCATCTCTACAATGTAACATTGATATGTGATAAAAGTGATCTATTAAGCCATGAAAAGACACTGAGGAAACTTAAATGGATATTGCTAAAGAAAATGCCAAACTGAAAAGGCTACATGTGGTATAATTCCAGTGATGTTATGATTATGGATGGGCAGAACTATGACACAAGAACAGTGGTTTCTAGTTAAAGGAGAGAGGAGGAATAGACAAGCAAATCATAAAGGATTTTTAAGGTAATGAAGCCACTCTGTATGACATTTTAATGGTATATACATGCCATTGTATTCTTGTCAAAACTAATATAATGCACATTAACAAGAGTGAACTCTGATGTGAACTATAAACTTTGAGTGGTAATGTGCCAAATTTGATTATTAGTAGCAGGATCCGAATATGCTGCTGTAAAATTGTGTTGGTGGAGGGTGGGTTGCTGTGGATATGTGAATACAGGAAGTGTATAGTAAATCTCTGTCTCTTGTTCAATCATTTAATTTTCCTGTGGCCATAAAACTATTTTTTAAAATTAGGCTCAGTTTTCTTTAACAAAAGAATAATAACAAGAACCCTAATTTCATGTGGTTGTCAGGAGTACAAAATGAGATAAGCACTTATTAAAATTCTGGTTATTGGTTCTCAATAACTATCAGGTCCCCTTGGAAAATTCTTTCTACCACTGACCCTCTGTGGAAATTCTATGTGCTTTTATGCAGTAATTTCTCGCTCTGAGTAAAACAATTAAAGCTATCTCTTTGTGTGTGTGTGTGTGTGTGTGTATTTTGAGACAGTGTCTCCCTGTAGCTCTGGCTGTCCTGGAACTCACTCTGTAGACAGGCTGGCCTTGAACTCACAAAGATCCTTCTGCCTCTGCCTGCCAAATGCTAGGATTAAAGGTGTGCACCACCATGCCCGGCATAGCTATCTCTTCTTAACCTGAAAATAACTAGCAATTAATTCATTTAGCAAGTATTAGCTAGTATTCATGTGCTCTGTGCCTCATAAGAGTAGTGTAAAATTAAGAAACAGAGCAATAACTCTGTAGAAGAAACACTGGTATATTTGTGAAGAAAGTAAACACAAAAGTAGCAATTGCTGTTTTCAGATAATTAATTGCAGAATGGAGGGCTTCTTCTATTTTAAGTAATTTTTTACTTTATTGTTTGAAATTTTCATACATGTGTACAGGAATCTTGGTCATATACTCCTCCACTCCTGTCTTCCAACTCTTTACAACTTGCCCCAGATTCTCCAACACACTTCTCTTTTGACTTCATATCCTGTTTTTAGTTAATGACCCACTGATTCCAACTTGTGCTGTCTATATGCACTGGTAACCTATCAATAACCATCCTCCAAAATAAAGTAACTCTCCCTCTCTGCACAGACATCAGCTGTCAAAAGTTCCTCAGCTAGGGGAATCCCTCTCTCTTTTGTCTTGGAATTTCTAAGTGGCTTGATTTCATGAAGGTAACAAAATACCTAGTAGTAAGGCAAACTGAGAAATATTTTCTTTTACCTGAAAACAATTGTGCCATTATAATGTGAATACCTTACTGGGATCTAGAATTAACCTACCACTTATCTTCAGACTTTGGAATTGAGCTATATGGGGAGAGGGTATGTATGCATACTTTAGAATAATGTAAAATTAAAGGGGAAAAATGTGAATGCTTAAACATATTCTGGAATTAGCCTACAGTTTACTCTTAGAGGTCATAATTTTTTATACATAGGTAATAGTTATATTGGCATATTTTTGAGCAATACAAAGGGGAGGGAACAACAACAACATAAAGACTGGGTCAAAGAACTGATCGATACAGTT
The DNA here is from genome assembly GCA_009823505.1 of Rhizomys pruinosus. Lineage (NCBI taxonomy): Eukaryota > Metazoa > Chordata > Mammalia > Rodentia > Spalacidae > Rhizomys > Rhizomys pruinosus. Next base: position 2,732,617 of record VZQC01010352.1, on the reverse strand, counting down.
AAATTCTGCCCAATACAACAAGTCTCTGTTGTGAAAAACTTTGGAAAGCCTGGGAGAAAGATGCAAGACATGTATGGCAGAAGGCATGAACTGGGGTGTGGTGGGGGGCAGGGAGAGGGGAATGCATCTAAATTGGACTGAAAGATAATGTATGAAATACACAAATCATCAATAAAAATTACAAAATTAAAAATAAAATAAAATGGATTGAGCCCAAAAAAAGTTCTGTGTTTAATTTTCTAAATATTGTCTTCAGTTTCTTCAGTGACAAAATCAAAGAATTAGGTGGAAGAAAGATGCCCGGGAATTCTATGAGAAAAGTAATCAGCACTTTGTAAAAGAAGGGATTAATTTTTAAATGCTTACTTAACTCTTTTTTTTTTTTTTTTTTTTTTTTTTTTTTTTTGCGTGGGGTGTTTCTTTTCTGATCTTGTCTATTTGGGGTCCTATGTGCTTCTTGTATTTGTATGGGCTTGTCTATTTTAGTTTGGGGAAAATTTTCATCTATTATTCTGTTGAAGATCTGATCAATACTATTCTCTTGAGATTCTTCTCCTTCCTCTATTCCTATGATGCGGAGGTTTGTCTTTTCATAGTGTCCCATATTTCCTGGTTGTTCCACTTTTGTGTATTTTTTAAATTTTTCATAATCTTTATTTGAGCTTTTTAATTGCTCTGTGTTGTTCTTCCAGGTCTGATATTCTTTGTTCTGCTTCCTCCATTCTACTTCTGAGGCTTTTTCCTTTTCTTTCTCTTGATTGACTGAGTGTTCTAATTCCTTTTTGTTTCCTCCTGTGTTTTCTTTAGTACCTCCATTTCCTTTTTGAGCTTCTTCAATCTCTTTCTTGTGCTTCTCTATTCTTTGGTGCTCCTTCTTCTTTTGGTTGGCTTCCTTTTTCAGTGTTTCTACTTCCATTCGGAGTTGTTTTTTTCTCCTCTAGTTCTTTCTGGAGTTTGTCATTCTGTTCCTTTAGTTCTTTCCAAGTTTGTCATTGTATCCCTCTAGGTCCTTTTTGAGTTTTCATTCTCTCTCTTTAGTTCCATGACTTCTTCTTTATTTTCTTTAATTCTCTGCAGTATGTCTGTAATTATTCGTCTAAGCTCTGTTCCTTGGGTCTCCTCCAAGGGGATCCCATTGTGCTATCTCCTCCAGGTTTGGTAGGGCCTGGGGTGGGATTCCTGTGCCTTTCCATGTTGTTCTTCTCATTGTCCTTGGCATATGGATTTCCCTTTTGTGGTTCAAGTCACAAACGACTTTCACTATATTAGTGGATGGTTTTGCTTGCCTCCTTCCGATGCTTTTTTTTTTTTTTTTTTTTTTTTTTTTTTATGGTGTATTGACTGGCTAGGTTTTCAGGTTTCAGTTTTGTGTTATATTGGATGTTGGAAGCCTAAGTGTTTCTCTTTCTGTTTCTGAAGGTTCTCCAAAAGGTGACCACTTGGATTCTTAGCAATACACTTGGCGGAGCGCGGGGGGGGGGGGGGGTAACTTCCGCTGTGCCTGACCCCTCAGCTGAGAGCGCCTGCGCCCCATGGCGTCCTCTGGGCCGCGGGACCCCGTAGACGGGTTCACAGCGAGACCCTTCCCAGCTGCCCCCGCCCAGACCCCGCCTAGCGCTGAGGGCTGTTTCCTGGCCTGGCGCGTTATGGCGTCTCCCCTGCGACCCCGGTTCCCGCCCACAAGTCCAGCCGGGACCAGAGCAGAGGAAACGCGACCCCTGCTCACCCGAGCGCTGTCCCC